>JBAMHZ010065416.1:0-17340 GCA_037177395.1 Alpinia galanga
CTCTGCTGCCAACCTCTCAGCCATTATCAAGTCAGCTGGTGGCAATGTATGTTCTTAATCATCTTTCCTTTTCAATTCATTATGTATTTTACTCCATACTATGCACCAACTTTTAGTCGTAGTGTGTTATATTTTTTTTTATAGTCACTATTTAAGGTTAGTTTACTTGGACGGAAAGTGGGAGGGGCATATGAATGATACAGTTCTTTCTCTTAGCTTCCTATACAAGTAAATCCAGACTTAGCCAATGTCTACTTTGGGAGGGGGGAGGGGATCTCTTAGCTTTTCTTTTCAACCATTGACTGACTTAGGTTGTCCACAAACCAGTGTCAATGGAAATCACAAATCTAGATATATATATAAAAAATTAAATAGATACAACATAATTCATGATACGGATCTAATTTTATTGAAATTTATGGCAATAGATACATAACAGATAAATATGATGATATAAATATAAAGAAATCTAAGTGCAGTAGAGCGATTATCAATTTTGCATCATCAATAGATTTGGAATTTTTGTGAAAAGCAAAGGGACAGATCTTCCATAGGGTTCTAAGATGACAGCGTCGTAAAATCTTTTCAACCGATAGGATACAAAGAGGCTGTCAGAGTTACCAGTCTCTACGGGGACTATACCCTATATATAAATTTTGGATTGGATCTGTTATCAGTTTATTATCAATAATAGATTCGAGTTTTAATGAATTTTACATATTAAATTTCATATCAAATGAATTGATATATATAAATCATCAAGAAGATCTCTTAATTGGATTCGAATCAATACGATGCAATTGGAAAATTACGATAATAACGTATAAATCTACCGAATTGAGAAATCAAATCCAACATTGACCTCTTTCATATTTGGCGTATTGGATTTTATGGTCACCAGGTAGTTCTAACCGTGGGTTAGTTTACTGAATATGCACCACTTATGAGTTTGTTTGCAGCTCCAGATACAATTTTTTTTCCCACTGTTAGAACACTAACAATGAATGCAACGTGCAGGTGATAAAAAGCTTAAGCAGCATTTTGGAGCCCTCGAAGACGATCTTCTTGGCGTGCGAGGAGGACATGTCGGAGGCCATGGTAGCTGCGAAGAAATGCGTTTGGACGTTCAGCAGTGAGTGGTTCATGAACTGTGTCATGAAGCAGGAGCTCGATCTGGAGGCACCTCAGTTCGCCGAGTCCCTTTAGGGCTTTGCAGGAAAAGCACCGACGAGTTTGAGGTGCCGTCGTCGACGCTCCTGAGCCAACTGCAAAGGGAAGTAACTGAGGCCCTGTGCTCTGTTTCTTTTGGTCTCTGAAATGGAAAAACACCACTAATTCTTTTGATGGAATTTGTCTGATGCCTTTTTTTTTTTTTTTCTTTTTCTTTTTCTTTCATTAAATCATGTCGATAATTAAATTTTAAACGTGATGAACAAAGTGGGATAAGATAGAAACTTTTTTTCTTCTTCATAGAAAGTAGGTAAATAGTCTTTACAACGGTAAAGTTGTTTTGTGATTTAGAGGTTATGAATTCAAATTTTGAAAATAGTTTCTTGTCAGAAGAAAAAAAAAAAGTAAAACTGCGTACAATAAATAATTTCATATGGCGAAAGCTGTCTTAAAAAAAAAAAAAAGGCAAATAAGTTAAGGAAGCCATGAAAATTTTTCCTTAAAAAATGTATTTATGTTTTTAAATTTAGGTTATGTATTTTTTTTAAAAATTTGTTTATTTATGCATTTGTTTCTTAAAACATTCAATTTTAAAGGGCAAAAGTCAAAAACATCATTTTTTTAATAAATTGGAATCTTAAAAAATTATTATTATTTTATTATTATCAAAGTGATGTCTTATTTCGATCTTCTATTTTTGTTTTGGAGATGAAGTGTTTATTATTGTAACAATTATATATTGTATCTGTTATAATATAATAATATTGAAAATAAAAATATATTGAAATACTATTTTGGTTATAAATTAAAAATATTTTTTTTTCTAATTCCAATAAAAAAACAACGCTTTTGTTTTGTTTTGTTGTTTTTCTTTTTCCATTTTATTATGATTTCGCGATCAAGTGATTTGATTAGAATCAACTGTAATTTAATAACAAAATTTAGTTAGCATAGGTATTCATGTTTTTAGTCTAATTAATTTTAGAAACTATTAATTCAGTCTTATGAAAATTGTTTATCAATTGTCAAAATAAATTAGAAAGTGTTCACAATTCAGCATGTTAGTATTTTATAATTTATTATTTCATTTAAAAGAAAATTTTTATACATGTATCACGAAAACATTATAGATCAGGTGCTTAATTGAATATATATATATATATATATATATATATATATTTATAATTTAAACTATAAAATGGGATGGTCTCTCACATGTTAGAATAAATTTAGCCAAGTGCAAGGTGGAAATTTGTCTTATCGAATGAAATAATCTGTCTCTGTCATTTTATTAGAAATTTATAGGATGAAATCAATCACTTTCAAAATTAATGGGAACAAAAGCTCAAAAATTAGCCATCAAATTAAATTGAAAAGGTGCAATATAGAGGAGACCTTATAAGGACAATAGTCCAATGTGTCCCTACAAATCTAGAGATGTAGGAAGATATGATCTTATTATTAATAAAGAAAAGTTTCATACGAATTTTGAAATGAGAATAAGTCCATTGTAAGAATTATGGATGACATTTTTAGGGAAAAGATAACTATTTCTATCCTCCAATCTTGAATTTGTAAAACCGAATTGAGATATTTGATCAGACATTTGCACCTTCATCAAACTCGTGTCGCCTCTGATTAGATCCAAATTCAGATTCCACTTTAGCTTGACTTAATTTAACTTGGTCAGCTAATTACCATCTGGGAGGTATAATTGAGCATTCTTTTCTTCGTAATGAAAGCTGAGGAAAATGAAATTTGTTCCCTGTGGAATGGGCAATTGGTTAACTAAGTGCGAATTGTCATAGGAAAAATAAGGGTCAATTAAGCATAGGCTCAGATAGTCTATTACTACACTGACCAACTGTTTAAGGGGCATAGTCTATCTATGAATTTACCTTACTTCACTATTACCATGAGACCGACGGTGAAGAGCACTGGGCAAACGTAATCATTTTTTGTCACAAAGTTGAGAAAAATGATGGAGAAATTGTACAAACCAACATAGTTTGTGAAGGGAACGTGGGATTGAAAATTCATTTGATTTCTAAGCTTAAGTTATTGTTTTATAGACATTGTATTGGATTTCAATTTACAATTTACAATTTATGCAGATTGGTTTTGATTGTGAATCAGGAAACAGTTTGATTGGTGAACAATAATAGACGGCAATTTGGTATAATTCTCATCTACTTGTTTATTTCAAAAAAACAAAAACAAAAAACTCCAGCATTCATCAACTCAATTTTGTAACATCTGCCTGATTGTTTTGGAAAGTTTTGCCTAAATGACTGCTAGATTGGTCTTGTACTTCAGAACAAAGCTAACACAGTATCATATCGACACACAGGCACAGCTAAGAATAACTAACTCATCCATCAGCAATCCAAGCCTCCAAAGATTCACAAGACATCGATAACACGAGAGTCCAGACTGAGATATGCATTGCAAAAAGGAGTCACTTCAGGTGTCGATATATACACACACACACTAAAGTTTTGCAACAGAAATCGGAAATGTCAGTTAGCTTTCATGAAGATTCATTAGTTCTTCAAGCCTCTGACCCAGAAATCTGGTTGTCAACTTTTATTCATCGACTAAGCTTAATGAACAGAACATTTTCCAGAAGCATTCCAGGGTATCTGCATCGAGAGCACCACCGTATTGTCTACAATGCAGATTGAAATATCATCTCCGCCAGTTCCTGCAATAGGAGACGATAGTCGAATCAATCATCGTATGAGCACCGCCATTAACTGCGAGGCCTCATGGGCAAGACACTAGCAATGTCTACAAAATATACCTGTTTTGCTGAGGGAACAGATGGTTCGCCCCATTCCATGGCCTTCTTTTCGAGTGTTTCAAAATCAGCTTTCCCAGCCTGATCATTTGCAATGTTTGATAATTCGATACCAAGTAATATTACATGAAAAGAACAAGAACAATGTAGTGCTGTACCTCAATTAGAGCACCAATCTCGGTGTCAAAAGTTTGGTAGCGTTTTCGAACAAGCTCAGCAAGGGAACCATCCTAGAAGAAGAATGTCTTGTTATGCTGAAAGCGATCTATCAAGAATAGAAATTCAAATATTACCTTGATTAGTTTTGCAACATTTCGGAGTCCACGAGCTAGTGTGTCCATTCCAGATATGTGGGCGATGAACAAATCCTCGACGTCAGTGCTCTCCCTCCGCCTAAATCCGAGGGGAAAAACCAACAAGATAGATTTTCAACACCGCACAACAGAACAATGCAAAACATAATGATTTGATTGCTCGCTGTTCGCCACATTGCCTTAATATTTGGCTATAACAATAAAGGCATTATTCGTGTCATAGGATCAATCAGAGGAACAAAAAGGAATGAGAGAACCAACAGTTTTGCGTCAAAGTTGAATCCACCGGGTGTGAGCCCTCCCTGTCAAGTGTCAATGCAAACAAACAAACGGTAATGATAAATCAAAAGTTAGTGGGAAGGAAGAAAATAATCCCAAAGAATTATAACTAACAGGAATTGGCCGAAATTACATTTCGAACAACACTCAGCATAACAAGGGTTGCCTCGGCAATATCTGTGAGGAACTGATCAGTGTCCCAACCTGAAAGACACGCAGTTCAATTATCAAACATATGATGTTCGAGCATCCTTAACAATGGAGAAACAACGAGCATTAATTTTTTAGCTTGAAGTGTCTTTATAGAAGAGTTGCACACACCAATCTGGGGATCGCCGGTATTTGCATCTATATTTCCGAGTATTCCGTTTATCCTTGCAGTTTCAAGCTCATGATGACAGCTGAAAAGGTTGTGATATTACAAGTATAAGAAAAAAGTGCCAAAATGTTTCCAACTGCTGTTGCAAAACCTCCCAAAATTAGGCTCACTTCGCAAAAGGGCTTACCTATGACCAGATAAGGTAGCATGGTTACATTCGATGTTCAACTTGAATTCTCCTGCACCAAAGTTATTGTACATAATACCATTAGCAGAGTTTTTCAAAAATCGCAATTGAAAGATAAGAGAACCGCAAATCAATTGAATGAAACAGAATACTGTTATGAATCCAAACTGCCTCAGCCTAATAAGATATCGAACTGCACCAATCAGAGTCGGTCAACATGCCTCTATCCAGAACCAAATTTTGTTGCAATTCTGCCTAGTGAACTCCCACTGGTTTTGAAACATGACACGAAACAAGTTAATCTGGAAGGCCAGTCTCAAATGCTTTGACTTCAACGATATGGATCTAACTTGTCCGACTTGGGGATCTACACAAGGCCTGACCTTGGTTGACAGCCAAATCATTTAGCTCTGGATAACGTGCACATAACTCTATCTAGTCCACAAGCGATCGACGTGAACTTCAAAAGAGCCAATTATAACAGAACTTAATGTCCAATATGGGTTAGCCAAATTTGAGTCACACTTATCAGAGCATGACAAAAAGTCACATTAGGTTTTTGAAAAATTTTCTTAGGGTAAACTTTATAATGACTGAGCTAAACAACGGAGTGTGATGATCGAGATGCTTACAGCGGATATAACAACAGTAACAAGAACACAGTTGACAAAAATTGGGTTTCGACATTCTAGATGTTGTCTTTTCAGAATTGTTCGACTATTACCAATCTAGCATCATACAGTCAAATTACATGTCATTAAACATCTAAGGAATACAGTATCCAATCCAAAAGGGCAAGTCAAATTTCATCTTATCTGTTACATGTATCTGCAAAGAATGGGCTTCTATCATCTATTATGGTGTCCAACCATGGAAAGTAGCGAGGTATCTGAGAATATAATTTATCTATTACTGCATTCTATACAGTTATGCTCTAACAGGACATCTTGTGAAGTCTCACCGAGACAAATACTGTCTGTATACAGACTTGCAGACCAGTCAACATGTGAATTGTGAAAGGGATGTGTGAAGGGAAATATACTTGAGTTTAAGACAAATTAAGAAAGGTTTTTAGTTCCGACTTCAAAGGTCATCTCCTTTCATCTTTACAAAAGCTGGGAGAAAAGACTGGCAAGCATTTATGATCTTTAAAATCTAGTATTTTGAGAGATGGTGAATCTGAAAATTATGAGCAATAATCCTTTTCAAGAAAATAAAAACATCTTTTGTTGTCAGTTTTCAGAAAAAATTACAATGTTGGTGTATGAAAGAGGAGAGCAAGTAAATACCACTAAGGCCATATTTCTGAAGGAAAGCAAAGGTCGTTGCAGCATCCCAGTCATATCTGATACAGAGAAATTCAGGTTAAAACATGCGCAATCATCCAACACAATCATATATAACAGTAATGTGAGTTGCAATACATACTGGTGTTTTGTAGGTTCTTGGGGCTTGGGTTCTAAAAGCAGATTCCCTGAGAGATGACAAAATTATTGCAACAATTCTCAACTTAAGTGTCAGATATGCTCTGGCAAATGGATTAATTATACAAATAAAAATATCTACATCCAGAAGCATGCAAACAATAAAGTTGATATTTAATTCTTAAAATCTGGTAATAGCCAAAGAAAAATAAATGTTTCCTTTAGGAATAAAATGAAGAGAGAAAGTTAATTTGAGTTACATATTTAATATTTTGGTACCCAACGGAATGGCATCAAATTATATCAACTGAACAAACATTACCCTTGAAGCCAAGTTTCTTTTTGTAATCAACAGCAGCCTGAAGAAAGTTTGCCTACAAAAATTAAAACTCAGCTTTAGATGAAGAAACAGTAAGATGAACATAGAATCATGTAATGCATTTTGCATGCTTTAGAATCATGTAAGATAAAGAGGGACTGATACTCTGTAATATGAAAATAAAACCATTAAAAGAACAAAAATTGTCAGACATATCATACTCTGTAATATGAAAGTACTAATTTATACCATGTGATCAAGTTCTCTTTGCATATCAGTGTTAAGGAGGGACTGATAGCCTTCACGCCCACCCCAAAAAAGATAGTTTTCTCCTCCTAAGTATTGAGTTACCTGCAAGAGTATTAAACAGATATAGCAAAAATGCATTTGGTGAGAAAAGACAAATATCTAATACTATTACCTCCATAGCCTTCTTGACTTGAGCTGCTGCATAAGCATAAACTGCAACCTCTGAGCTGTGAATCAAAACATTAACTTGTTAACAACAACAAAAATTCTTTGAGAGATTATAGTTCCTATTATGCAACAAGATTACCTAGTAGCAGCTCCGTGCATGTAATGTGGATGTAAGAAAAGTTGTGCTGTACCCCACAATGGTTTTATACTTGTCCCTTCCTATGAAGAAAATTTGTTCAATAAGGAATAAAATGGCAACATTTCTAGGGTTTTTCTTCCATGTATCTAAGCAACCAAAGGAAATCAAAACAAAATAAACCCATCTGAAAGGCATTGCTTGTGTTTTATGGTGAAGTGCAAAAGCAATTTCAGAGCACAACACCTGAAGTTCCTTAGCAAGCTGTACTACTTCATCCAAGTTTGCATTTGTTTCCTGATACAGAGAAAACCAAACATGAAATTCGAATAAACAAGATTTTTAAAAAAAGTACTATATATGAATAGTTATACTGGATGATAATTATTTTTTCACCATGCGTGAGAGGTAAGCATAGCTTGATTCTTGCAAATTGTGTGACTACTAAGGCATTCAATGCCAACCATTCAAAAGAAATAGTGAATACCTTAAGTGTTTTACCATCAGGGGCTATATCTCTATCATGGAAGCACCACCTATCAACTCCAAGCTTGCTCATAAACTCAAAGTGTGCTCGCACTGCATTGTATATAGCCACCGATCAGACTCTCATAAGTCACTTAGCACAAAAAACCTACTTGATTGCATGCTTTTTTACTTCTTCTTTTGGCCATAGTCAGTGAATTTGTGCCATCTTCCCATGGCCATGATTTTGTTGGGGCACCAAAAGGATCAGCACCGGTACCGCGAAACGTGTGCCAAAAGGCAACACTAAATCGCATCCAGTCCTACATTACAACTAGGAGCCTCAGCATAGTAATAAGCTGCTAAAATTTCCACAACATAAATACAAAAGGCATCTCACAGTCTTTCTAATATATATTCTCTGGTACATGCTTCAACTATGACCAAACAAGAGCAACAAAAAACTGATCCTCAAAAGGAGCAACACAAACCTTCATTTTCTTGCCAAGTATCTCTTCGTCAGCATTATACCACTTATAAGAAAGTGAGTTTTTGCTGGTTGGACCCTAGTATGAAGGAAAACACAGAACAAAAAACACCCAGAAAAAATATAAGTTAAACAGCCTAATCAACAAGGTAAAGAGTGCAGGAATCCCAGTCTATCCCCTAGTGTATTTAATTAAACAGCCAAATGGTATTTATTTTTTATTACTTCGTATTTGATCTTTGAGATTCCTGGGAAAAACTCTCCTTCCCAGCCATCTGAAGAACCACCATCGCATGCAGCCTCAAGATTTACCGGACATGTTTGCGGACTTTCTGCAATCTGCAATTAAAACCTATTCACACTTCAACAAGTCCACATTTGTGTGTTTCATAAAAAAAACAGAAGTATACAAGTACTCACAACAGTTGATAGTACCAAAGCCACAAAGAGCAAAACAGAACTCCCCTCAATCTTCATACTGCATCAGGTACACAAAAAAACAAATGTTTTTTCTTATCAACTGTGAGATTTGCTAAGAATACATGCCTCCATGGTTAACATAGGTTTCAAAAAATCCTCTTTCTAATAGCTAATCCTAATCACGATAACATGTTCAGTATTCCATACCAAAACTAAACACTGAATAGCTTCCTACCTGAATAGAGACCACTAGATTAAGATTGGAGCAAGAACTCCGACATCAGACTGATCTGAACGGCAAAAAAAACTAAAAAAGGCATGGCGAAAAACTACCAGAAGCAACAAAATCAAAACAACAACTACTCAGAAAAAAGGTCAGGATGATTGATTACTTACTAGAACTAAATCAAGCTCTGCTCTTCTCCAGCTTCAGAGATCTTCCGAGCATCAAAACTGCTTTTAGGCTCAGCATCGCTTTATAGGCGAAGGAAGCGGCGAGGACCCAGGAGAGGCTCATGAGGATCTCATCCAATTGTATTATGAAATTCTACGTATATACAAAATTTTTCGGAGTTAATGACCGTTCGATGGAAAATCTAACGGTAATGGAGTGAATCGTAAATTGAAGCTGTACTGCGAAGTTTTTTCCGGATCAACAATTTGGCATTTTTGGATTAGGATTCGGGAAAATGACGCAAGTAGAGTGAACTCTGTTCAAATATTGGATGAGAGCTTTCAATTATGTTCGGGAAGAAACAGCGAATCCTGGAATTTAATGCAACACGGATCTATCATGTTTCGCATATTTTATAAAACAATATTTAAAATTGATTTAAAAAAAAAACAAATCTATAAATTTAATATAAAAAAGAAAATTTTAATAAAATATATATATTTTTCAATTTTAAAACAATTAAAAATAGAGAATTTTAATCAGTGTGATAAACTCATCACTCTCGTCGCTTCCTCTTCTCGTGTGGCTGGCTATAAATCGATCAATGGCGTTCGCCGCCTTCGCTCTCTCTCCCCTCCGTCCTCGACCTATCGCCGCTGCCGGAGCTCGACCAAACGCAGGAAGCTCGAGGAGAACTTCACGACACAGCTCTAACCTCGAGTACCGGAAGCCCCCCGGCACGCCTCCTCCCTCCTACCGCTCCGCTGGCGGTGCTGGGGAAGCTACCACTTACACTCGCCTCCCTCCCAAGGACGATTTATATGGAGACCCTTCTGTCTCTGGGTTCCCCTCGGTCGGGGAGATCAGGTTGCGCGAGTCGCCGGTTCCAGCGTTGGACTCCGCTAAGAAGCAGCATTTCGACCGCAATCGCCGTGGAAGGCAAGGGAAGAAGGGCAAAGCTTCCAACTTTGTGGAAGACATCGACGACGAAGAAGAAGAAGAAGGGCAAGAGCTCGAGGAGTTTGGGGGGTTCGATTCCAATCCCAATTCCTTCTTCGATCCATCCCTCGGTCCGCCCCAATTAATTTCGGGAGAGTCGAAGGGTCAACGGGAAAAGAATCGTGCGTGGGATTCGACTTCCAATTCAAGCAGGAACGTCTATGGTGCGGGTATTTCGGAAGAGACTGACGATGAAGATTTTTTGGATTTTGAGTCGCCGGATGATGAGGTGATTTTGGGATATGAATCCAGTCCTCCTGACATTGAGGCGTCGGATTTGGAGTTGGACTCGCAAGCCGATGGAGAAATGCAGGATTTTTTTGACGGGGAGGAAGAGTTTGGAGAGGAGGAAGTGAAGGAGAAGGGGATTCCTGCGATTATGAGGTGCTTTGATCGGGCAAAAATATATGTTAAGGCCGGGGATGGAGGAAATGGAGTTGTGGCATTCCGACGTGAGAAATTCGTCCCTCTTGGTGGTCCATCTGGAGGAGACGGAGGGAAGGGAGGAGACGTGTATGTGGAGGTTGATGGCGCAATGAATTCCTTGTTACCATTTCGTAAAAATGTGCACTTTAGGGCTGGGAGAGGTCGGCATGGGAAGGGAAGCAAGCAGGCTGGAGCAAAGGGGGAGGATGTTGTCGTGAAGGTGGCACCTGGAACGGTGATCAGAGAGGCCTTCAAAGGCAGCATGCAAGGTGAGGTTTTGCTTGAGCTAATGCGTCCTGGGCAGCGGGCACTTCTGTTGCCTGGGGGTAGGGGTGGGAGAGGTAATGCATCATTCAAATCAGGAACTAATAAAGTACCCAAGATTGCTGAAAATGGAGAAGAGGGTGCTGAAATGTGAGTGCCTACTTTTCCTCTCATATTTTATTATTTTTTTTCTTGGACTTCAATCAAATATGTTACTCCATCTCCGAATAAGAAATTTTTTTCAGTGAAGACTCTCAAATAAGTCAACCTAGCATTTTTCAGCTGTGGGATGGATAAAATCTTGAATAGAATGCAAGTTAAATTTTGTGTAACTTCTAGTTCTTTTGTTTGAAAAAATACAACTTAGTCAGTTCCAACATATCTTGTTTTATTCATGAGATGGTTAATTAGAATTGCAAGTGTTATTCGTACTATTCAGTATTTCTTTGTTATGGTCAAATACTTATAGATGTGATATTTGTCTTTATTTGTGAAAAAATTTGAAAGGGTCTTAATCTTTGAAAGGAATTATATCTTTATGATGATGTTTAGGAATTAGGGTGCACTTCTTTAACTATAATTGATTGTCTTGAAGTAACATGGTCAAATAAAGAGACAGCATTCTGTTTTGACAATTATTCTTATTTGCCTATTAGGAGTTAGAAGTGAGGTAAATATTAACTTGAATGGTTCTATTATAATATCATTACTTGTATTAAATAAAAGATGATCTATCTACTATAGCTGCACTCCATCATAGAATATTGTATAAATCAATTCTGACTTATAATCTAATTGTTTTCAGATGTGCTGAAACAAATCACTTGGTGTCATTGAATTATACCAGGAATCACAGTCATGTGGGTATTAGATAAGATTTACCACTCCACTAAGATCACTAAAATTACTTGGACAAAATTGTGATGAACTCAAATAACTGATAAACTCCCTGCACTATTCTAATTGTCAAATTTGGTTTTTGTCTAGGCTGTTGATATGGCCATCAAGACTTGTGACATGACATATATTATTGAGAAAAAAAAGTGTTTCCATTTCATGTATTAGATGAATGATTGCAACTTGGCAAATCAAAATGAATAGTTCTAATGAAACTAAGAAAAACTGAACAACGATAATAAATGATCTCCATTATAAAATTATTTTCCAAAATAAATAGGTTGATATAACTGTTTGAACCAGACGAAAAAACTCAAAAAACTGATCATGTCAAACTACTTGTATTACAACTCCTTGTTTGGTTATGGGCTATCTATGTGAGTAAGCTCCCACTCTTGAAGAATTGATGAGGCAATAAACTGCTAGAGCAGATTAGATTTTCTTTTTTAAAAACATAGGTTAGGCTTCTTCCTTTAGAAACCAGTTTAATCAAGTTAGTTTTCTCCTTTCTGTGATTTTTTTTTGTCCGCTGAGATTCTTAAATTGGTTGGGTAACAAAATATCCTTCAGGTGGTTGGATCTAGAACTAAAGCTGGTAGCTGATGTTGGAATTGTGGGTGCTCCAAATGCTGGAAAAAGCACACTTTTAAGTGCTATAAGTGCTGCTCAGCCTGCAATTGCTAATTATCCCTTCACAACATTGCTTCCGAATTTGGGTGTAGTTTCATTAGATTTTGATGCCACCATGATTGTTGCTGATCTACCTGGTTTGCTGGAAGGTGCTCACAGGGGCTTTGGCTTAGGCCATGAATTCCTAAGACACACTGAAAGGTGTTCTGTCCTGGTAAGAATTCAAAGTTTAGACACCCACTTACTGTCACATGAACTTGGAGATGAATTCTATTTAGGGGATTTTGTAACTTGCATATTGTTTGGTCATTTGTTCTTTTTTTGCTTTCTGCAAGATAAGTTAAACATTCAATATGCTTCCCTGCACGATCTACAATTTTATTAAATTGAAGCATCAGTGTATATGTGAAATTTCGTTGCAATGCAATATTGACATGTATAATGTGTTTTACTCTATCCTTTTAATCCATTTATAGAAAAGTGATGGTCGTATATTATATATTCTCAATATTTCATTTTTGCTGAGAAAGTTAGTTATGCTATCAGACAGTTTTTCTGACTCTCCTTTGTGCATAACTACTGAAGATTGAATACATCTCTTTTAGTCTTTTCAATCTTGTGTCTCTTATGATTCCTTTCCCTTAAGTTTCAGTTATGCAGTATGGTGCATTGAACCTTTTTCATTTTCAGCAAACAAAGGGTGTCTAAATGTGTTAATAGGGTGATTCTTTGTAAGGTTGTTGACTTTTTGGATGTCTCAGTAGTTAATTCTTGGATGCTCTTTGTGCTAGGTGAGTTGGTAGCTGGTTAGTTATTTGTGCTTCAATTAAGATTCCTTTTGTTAATCATCCAATAGTCCTCCATTACATCTGATTGTTTCTTTTTTTTTTTTCAACGGTTGCTTCTAGAAGGATATGTATAATCTACTTTTATGAGTACCTAAGAAACTTCTGTGTTTTCTGGATTCTCAGGTGCATGTTGTTGATGGTTCAGGGCAGCAGCCTGTGTATGAATTTGAGGCAGTTAGATTGGAACTGGAATTATTTAGCCCAGAACTTGCCGATAAGCCATACATTGTTGTGTATAATAAAATGGATCTTCCAGAAGCATATGAGAGATGGAGCACGTTCAAGGAACACCTACAAGCTCATGGAATCCAACCTTTATCTATCAGTGCAATGAATAGGCAAGGGACACAAGATGTTGTCAATGATGCCTATGGTCTTCTACAGAAAGAAAGTAAACGAAAGGAGGAACTTGAAGGTAATTATTTTACCATATCTTTGCAGTTCATACTTTGGCATTGTGTGGTGCCGTGCATTTTTTAAGTTGTATGTTAATTAGATATGCATCATTTAGAAAGTTCACACTCATGTTGCCTTGTTTCTCCGATAATAAGCCTTTCCCTAACTTACATGTTATTTCAAACTAAGCTATTGGTAAAACTACTCTGAGAAAATAAATGTATGTTTCTATGTGCATATTGTTTTTTCATTTCCAATGTGAAACTTTTCTTCATTACAAAATTACTGGCACTGAGTGATGCAATAATGATTTAGGTAGTCATTAGGATAATGCATAGTTTCTTGTAGTAATGCCAATAATGTATAACTACATAAACTGTAATGGTCCTATTATGTCTTTAAAGCAGATGAGTTCATAGGCCAAGTGTTTTTATTTCATGTCGTTGTTTTTGTCCTTCAGCCACTGATGCTGTTATTGAGCCCTCTATTTTGCAAATTTTTATTTGCAACGTGAAGCTTACTTTTACATTGTCTACCTTTTTTACTGCAACTTGATGCTGCAGAGTGGACTGGACCATTGAATCTAAATCATGTTGCGGATACAATACAAAAGGAAAGAAGCTCTTCCATGAATGACTTCCAAATTCTTCGTGATGGCAGCTCCAATACATGGCATGTTGAAGGAGCTGGATTACGACGTTTTGTTCAAATGACAAATTGGCAGTATGTCTTCTTCTTGGACTCATTATTATCGTAGGATATAACGAAAATATCTTTTGGTTGTATAAAGTATTCAAAAGGAAAATTTTGACACAGCGGTAAAATTGTTGTCATGTAACTTTGAGATCATAGATTCAAATTGTGGAAACAACGTCTTACAATGCAAGATAACGTTGTGCACAATAAATCTAATATGGTTCAACCCTTTTTTGGGACTCCACATTGGCGAGAGTTTCATGCACCGGGCTACTCTTCTTTTTTATTGTATAAAGAATTCATATTTAATATGACATTACAGTAGCTCTAGGTTGTTTTCAGCCTCCTCCCTATGAATAGAGGGGCTCTGTTTGACCAAAGAAACATTCAAAAATTTCCTCAGCTGGTAAGTTTCGTATAAAAATATTGTTAACTAGGCAGGATTGCAGATTGCAAAAAGATTCAAACAGCATTAACAAGTTTTATAATTCATTGTGCATTATAAGCAAAAGTCCACTTTCCTATGTTTGGGCATAAATGTTTATATCCTTTTGAAACAATGCAGAAAATTAGACAAATGATGGAAGGACTTTAGATGAAAATTAGCAAAAAACTAAATGAGATGAGATCAAAGCAAACTTCGAGAACTTTTTAAGAGGATACAATAAATAATGCAGACGCATCTCAAAAGGAAAATCAACCATTGCATTGCATTGTAGAAACTGACTATGAATTCCTTAATAAGGTTTATGATACTGCTTAGTTGTATAGACATTCTTAGTGGATCATGGTGCATCATCAAGGTTTTCATATGAGCCTGGGGAACATAATGTTATATATTCGGTACCACCTTATGTTCTGTGGAAGAATGCTTCTATATATATATATATATATATATAGATTTGGATGGGGAGATTAAAAGAATTATATAAATAATAGATCACAACTGTTGGATATCTGATAAGTTTCAACATGATGGGGACAGATATTCTGAATCTTTGAGAAGATTCCAGCACGTTTTGGAGGCATGTGGTGTTTACAAATCTTTACTCAAACAAGGTGTCAAAGAAGGTGACACAGTTATTGTGGCCGAGGTATGTTTTAAATCCTTCCGGTCATTTTACTTTTACTTTATTAATGGTGATACATCCAAAATTCAGCAAGTAGTAAAATCTCAATCTTTTCTTTTCCTTTCGATTTGAACTTGATTTCATGCTTCATGGAGTTGTGTAATTTCATTAATTGATTTAACATAATATTTCATCAATTTTTGTCGGTGATCTGTTTTTTGCTACAAATTTGCCCCTTTCAAAGATGGAGATGGTATGGCATAATGAGGCTGAGAAGAATAATCTGCCAGGCACGAGAAAACATGCAACTGGTTCTGTAAAATGGCCACTTTGTTAGAGGAGTATGCAATATGGTATGCTGAAGATTCAATTTCTAATTAAATCATCAAATTGTTCTTTATTACAAAACTTGTTCATTGTTTGAATCTTTGATTGATAGACTTTCTATAAATTCAGTTTGCTTTCTAAGAGATGCTTGATTGGTTACACTTTTTATAATTGGACTTCTTTGATGGCATCTAAATCTAAGAAACCCAAATTTTGTTGTTTATTTTATGTTTCCACATGACTTTTCTTTGTACTAGAATCCATTCAGTTTGTACTAATAAGTATTCTAGATAAATGATATCTCCCAATTTCATTATCGGTTTGCATGCTCACTTTGAGAGATGTAACTCGGTCATGATCTAGATATTATTCTTGGGTAATTGCCTGAATATGGCTCTTATAGTTCCCAAATGCCTAGTTAAGGTCCCCAAGTTTGCAAATGTCATGACAATATTTTAAGACAAATTTATCTGTCAGCAGAAATTCTTCCACCCAAAGGGGAGCCTTGGCGTAATGATAAAATTATTGCCAAATGACCTAGAGGTCTTACTTCGAATCACAGAAACACTCTCTTGTAAAATAAGGTAAAACTGTGTACAAATGACTCTTCCTCAGAACCCAGCATTGATTGGAGTTTTGTGCATCGGATTGCCCTGAGCAGAAATTCTTTCACCTCATACCTAACCCTAAAACCTTAAATCAAAGCCGAAATGAAATTTTCCACCTCGGCCCTTGTAAGTAAGATGGCATTGTGAAAGCTGAGAAAGCCTAAATGACAAACTAGAGCTTGTATTAGCAAACGGAGAGGGAATTGTCAGTGTAAAATGGTCTTGATTATCACTAATGGGACTGTATATAGTACATAACTACAAGGAGGAGGGATGTGCTGCTACCCTGAATAACAATGAATGTCTTCGCTTGCCAAGATTTTCGATGGGCTAAAGTCTAAGCGGTTATTGATTCTATGCTCTAGGAGGGACATGAATACGGTCACTATGCAAGTGTCTGACCCAACTTAGATTTTGAGAATCTGACTTGAAGTGTCATCAAGACCCAATACAGAATGATTAATTAAGGAGAATTTTATGCCAAAGATTAATTCATGACTAAAGTGTAAACTAGAAATGTTTTGCAAACAAGGGGAAGAACAAAATAATGTAAACTAGATATTTATAGTGATTTCAACCCGGTTGTCTATTTTACTTTCTAAGTAATTTATTAAACTCTCTTTGCCAAATTTAGGATATAATACTAGATATGTTCCTTCTCCAAAGGACCACATTCCTAGTATAAAAGAAGGATTGGATATTCTAAACTTGGCTTTAGTATAAATGTATGTTTCCTACTGAGGAAAAAAATAAATAAAGTGCAAGAAAGAATTCTCCGGCAACACTTTTCCTTTGATTTCTTTGGAGAAAATAAGTGAAGATCTTTCTTCAATTTTTTTTTTTTCCTATTTCATTTCTATCTGATTTGGGGGCAAACACTCATTTTCACATGTAATGGAGGTTAAATTCAACATGAAACTATTTAAAATTATTTTTTCTTTGCAAACCTATTTTTTTTTATTAATATTCTTAATAAATAAAGTTTTTAAAGTTTTTTTTACAACAACAATAACCCAGCCTTATCCCACTAGGTGGGATCGGCTATATG
>JBAMHZ010065729.1:0-17337 GCA_037177395.1 Alpinia galanga
TTCATCAGTTTCTCAGAAGACATATTTGAACGTTGTAAATCTAGCACATCAGGCAGACGGTTGTGTAATTCAAGTTCTTGTTATCAAGCTTAATAATGTCATACCTTAGTGGCAGATTTTGTGAGATTGTAGGATTTTTTAAACCCCAGTTGTTTGGAAAGTATCACCTAATTTTTCTTAATGAGTATCCTTTGTCTGAAATATGAGTGACAATACCTGTACAAGATGAAGTAATCTTTTTTTTTTCCCTATGTTGTGCAGCTATCTGGTTGCAGTGACCATCTTACAGAGCCTTTGGAGTTTCTCTTTGGCCGTCCTTGACATATATGCTATTCTTGTTAAACGCTCCTTGCAGAACCCTAAAGCTCTCTGTTTCTTTACTATCGGGGATGGGGTAAGAAAATTTGTCAAACATATGCTCCATAAGAGTTGATTGTATTCGTTCTTTTAAGTTTTAGTAGCCCCTTCCATGCACATAGTTTGATTACTTTTGCTACTGTGCTTCTTCTACAAGTAGATTTGTCTGTAAAAATTTATTGTCAAGACAATGTGCTTGTAAGTTCGGAATCTTTTTTTTTTCCCAACGTAATCAATCATTTATTCCAACATAATCAGTGGGTTTGATTTTTCTTCTTATTTTTACCTTTGGCTAACATTATGATATCTTTCTATAGATCACATCCACACTGACATTTGCTGCAGCTTGTGCATCTGCCGGCATCACAGTCTTGATCGGTAACGATCTAAACCTATGCTCACAGAACCACTGCACGAGCTTTGAGACTGCCACGGCAATGGCCTTCATCAGTTGGTTTGCAGTCTCTCCATCATTCCTCTTGAACTTTTGGTCGTTGGCATCCAGATGAAGAATGAGAATGCAACTTCCCTGTGTGATTGCTAGTGGCTGAAGTTTCCTTTTTCTGTTTATAGTATGAAACGTCTATAGAACAGATCAATATGAGTTTGGTGTACTCTCGAAAGGTTGTTTCATGGACGATTGCATTTTTGCGTCTCGACCATGTACCCTGAGTGTGGTTTTTGAACTTGCTCATGTATTTAAGGTCCTGTTGCTTGTCTGCACTTGCTTAATCAATGATGATTCTTTTTCGATATTGCTATCTATGTTAGAGTAACACTTCCAAATGGTGAATCTAGATTTCCTTTTAGTTTAGTTTTGGCCACGGAATATATTCTAGTTTTTAAGTTTAGCTCGACAGCAAGAGTTAGCAAGAGTGAAGTATGAGTGTGTAACAAGGAAAGTTTTTCTTTTTGGGTTTATAGAATGAAATGAACATGGAAGCACTATTTGGCGCTTGATTTATGAGAAGATTACAAGAGATAATATAGGAACGAAGCATGTTCAGGTTTTGTTTTGATCAAAAACAGGAACTTTGGACGGATTGCTCAATGACAATGAGCATGAACAACATTTTCCACTGCCCATGGTTGAAGATACACACATAAGAACCTTTCTCATTCACTCATAATATATTAATACACTAATTTATTTTCCGACATGGAAATTCTGTCAACTGATGTCTGAGATTCCGATAAGTTATGAAAAAAGAAAAATCCTTTTATCTTGCGATAGTAAAGCAGTGAGATGCCTACTCTTCAGCTGGGGGGTCGACCCAGCGGCCATGGTCCTTGATGAGCTGAATTAGAGCATCAGTTGCATGCTCCATTTCGATACCTCTCTTCAGCACACTCTGAAGCAACACAATAACGATGTTGGATTCAGCAAAACATATTTCACAAAGTTACTGATGATGATTTTTCAGAATTCTGTTGTATCAATCGACAGCATTAACAATGGTATTGAAACAGACAGTTTTGAAAGTAATGTGTGAGGTAGACTTGAAAGGGGATAGTAGGAAAATGCTTCTTGTGCAGATGTGAGAGCTTGGAGATTTTGGAATAACTAAGAATTTGTTTAGTTTGTATGCACTTAGGAGACAAGATATTACCTTCCCGACGTAAAGATCGATCTTTCCTGGGGCACCACCAACATAGCCAAAATCTGCATCAGCCATCTCTCCGGGTCCGTTCACTATACAACCCATGATTGCAATCTGCGAGTGTTGAAGGGAGTGTTAATTTAGAAGGGAAAAAAAAATGTAGCATGACTGCTCAAGCAAAGTTGGCTGAGGGAACTGAATTTACTGAAACACCGGGGAGATGCGAAGTCTTTGATCTAATCTCTGCACTTATATCTTGGAGATCGAAGAGTGTCCGTCCGCAAGATGGGCAAGAGACATACTCCTGCAATGTAGTTGCACACAGATGAGCAAAGACAAGAAATAGGAAGGCATTGGACTAATGAGAGAGATTTGTATCAATCGCTTACAGTTTTTGTGTTGCGCATTCTGCAACCTTGAAGTAAGTTGAAGGATGTATTCCGAAGGAACTCGAAGTCCTGCTCGGGTGCCTCGAGTAGTATACCATCTCCAAGGCCATCGACTAAAAGAGAACCAGCATTGCTCCCAGCAGTAATCACCAGGTCGTCTCTGTCATTTCAGGACCAGAAATGAGAATGAAAAATAATATTTTTCAGCAGTAATCACAATTGTACCTGTGGATTGCTTTAGGGAATTGGATATGGTGAATGACAGGGAAGTTAAGGGAACTTTCTTCTAGATACTCAAACAACCTGAAAATGAGTAAAGAAAGAGTTTCTGTATTGTTATGTTTGAATGCATCACAATGACAGTCACTATATGATCATTTACCTCCTTGCAGCATGAACTCTACTGAGCTTTTCTTCACTCAATGGAAGATCATGCAGCAACATCGTGATATCATCGACATTCTTGAGGACTTCTAGTTCCTTAAAAGGTTCATCCCCACGAACAGTTACAGCTAATCGAGTGCCTGAAAACAAGCACATTATAAAATCAGTACAGCCCTCAAAAGAAAGAAGCAAAAGAGAGTTGGTTGATAAAATCCATATGCTACCTTTTGGCAAAAGCTTGTGAGCACCAGTTGAAAGTTCATTGAGGTTAACAAGCACAATCGCATTTGGAAGTGGTTTGGCAAGCTGTTCGGATAATGGAACTATAACACCCATGCTAATATCGATCAACCTTTTGAGAGCTAACCTCTGATCAAAGGTAACAAACATAATCAGTTTCCCAGATGTTAAATATTAAGAAACACAATCATTTGACAATTTTTTTTTTTGGGAAGCTTTAACTTGTAATGTTCTACTTCTCAAGTTGAAAAGAACAAATAGGTGATAGCTTACCGATTCATCGTCTTCCAGAGGAGGAAGTTCTCTCAGAAGAATAGAGTCAACTGTTGCCAGGTCCTGAAAATTTCTAGAGGTTCAGCGAGGAACTAACAGGAGATCTGGATAAGTCTAATTTCGATTTTCGAGCATAGCAATTTGAGAAATACAAACCTTGAAAGGCATTCCAACCACAAGCTTGGCTGCAAGAGACTTGTAAAGAAGTTCTGGTGTCTGACAGAACAAAATTGCAACATCTTATAGATCAAAAAGTAGGTGCAAATGAAACAAACAGGGAAAGTGAAATGTAAATTATATTTAGAGGTGATGATGGATGAATTAAAGTTACTGAGTATTAAATCTGAACAACAATCGAAACTGGTTGATACATCTAAACTTTAAATCAGCTGGAGAAAATGTTTACAAAAAGACTTCTGCATTCCTTGAACAGTGAAGTTCATCTTTCTAACCAAATAACATCCACTACCTACCTTGAGTATGTCCAAGGACACTGGCATGAGGACTGAACCATCGCGGTGAAGAACACCTCGGTAATCCACTTCTTCACCCTACAAAAGAAGTGGCAAAAGTTAGAAATTTTCTATAGAAGATGCAATGGGAGGAGAGTAAAAGAAACAAAACTAACCTCTTTCTGCACTGGAAGTTGACCAGTTCTACGCTGGAAGTCCCAATATCGTCTATGTTTCTCCTCAAATGGTACCTAAATAGTTTTGTTGAGAGGTACAAATTAGGTTATAAAGGCAACAAGTAGTTGATTAGTTCAGGAACTTAGACATCTAATATATAGTCCTTGCTGCAGCAGTTAGCACTAAATCAAGGATTGGCAGAAAATGACAAGATCCAAAGAGACATACTGTTCCTTTCTGGAGATTGGAAGCTTGCATGCCAAGGTTAGCTAACCGCTTACAAGGATCGATCTCTTTCTCTGGTGGTTCAGTCAGAGACACCCTGATTGTATCGCCCAAACCATCCTGTTGAACAGCATTACACATGTAACATATTAAGTTCAACAATCGAAAAAAAATGTGTTTGAAATTTGCAAGTATGGTTCTGTTGCTTACAAATATCAATAAAGGCCATTGAACTTCCAAAGGCCTATCATTTTGTTTGATTAAGTATAACTCTACATAGATTACATCTAGGATTCAATGAGCTTCAAGTCTGGATATTTAGGTAACTGAAAGGTGTATAGATTTTGCTTTCTACATTTAGTAGATCCTTTAAGTTTGCATGACAGTTTAAATGGTTATATAGGTTTGATCAGACAATGTATCAAGCACGCTATTTAATCATGAAAGATGTTTCTATGTAAAATGGCCATATGATTCAAGCAAATAAATCAAACACAATAATGAAAACAGTATAATGCAGCCATGCTATGATTCTTAAAGTTATTTTCAAAAACTTGCTAGGCTGTGTGTTGCTAAAGATATCATATATAGTGAGTATTATGCATGAATTGGAAGGGAAAAAAAAAGTAGAAAAAGGAGCTCCAAATCATCCTCAAATAAAGCAATTCTGCTTGAAATTACATATCCGAAGTACGAACCTGAAGAAGAGTCCCAATACCAATTGCAGATTTCATCCTTCCATCTTCTCCCTCTCCAGCTTCAGTAACTCCCAAATGCAGAGGATAATCCCAACCTAGTGCATACATCTCAGCAACAAGCAAACGATAGGCTTGAACCATGATGACGGGGTTGCTTGCTTTCATTGAGAAGACAAAGTTATGAAAGTCTAGCTTCCGGCATATCCTTGCAAATTCAAAGGCAGATTCAACCTGTTGGAGGAACAGCAAACCTTTCAGCATTGATTCTCATCCAATATGAATTCAAGGTGTAGCCTACAAACAGTACAGACCATTCCTCTAGGAGAATCTCCATAGTAGCTCATAATACGATCAGAAAGACTACCGTGATTGGTCCCGATTCGGATTGCCCTTCCATACTTCTTGCATTTCTCAACCAAAGGAGTGAAGACCTGAACATGAAGATGAACGAACGTAAGATGGAAAGGAATAGGGAAAAATATATGGGACATGAGATAGGGAAAGATCCATAGTACCATTTCAATATGCTCAAGCTCTTTCTGATACTCATCATCAGTATACTCTAACTGCTCAAATTGTGCTCTCCTATCAGCTGCAAGGAAATGTTCCAGCCCCATCAGTTAGACTAAACTGGTAGCTCTATAAGTGAGTGAAAAATTGTAGAATGCCTGACCGAAATTTCCAGGGTTGACTCGAATCTTGTCAAAACATTCAGCTACTCTCAATGCAATTGCAGGTGCAAAATGAATGTCAGCCACAAGAGGGATATTGTAACTGCTCATTCGCAAAGAGAAAAATTATGCCGGTGTGAGAGAGTTTTCAATTGAGTAAAGTTGTAAAAAAATTGCAAGACCTACTTTTTCTGAACAAGTTTGTTCTTGATTTCAAAGCATGAATCAGCTTCTCTCTTCCCTTGGACTGTTATCCTGACCAAGTCTGCGCCTTTATCTGCAATTCTCATCACCTGCCAAATCCCAACATTGTTAAATTTCTGCCATACTGCAGAAAGAAAAGCATCAAGCAGAGTGCCTTGAGAGAAATAAATTCCAAGGATCAACATGGCAGTTTTCACTTGGGAATCAAAAGTTGCAAGGTATTGAATCAATCTTAAATTTTAACAGTCCGTTGATGAGTTTATCCTAAAAATTTTAAGGCATTGCAGATAGATTATGAATATTTCTTGGTATCAGTAGAAAGATCCAATTACAAGAATAAATGTGAAAAATCGAAAGGTTATCTAAGCAAACCTCCTCAACAGTCTTGTCCACATCCTTGGTGTCTGAAGTGGTCATAGTCTGAACTCGTATCGGATGCTCACTACCAAGGGCCACATTCCCTACCATCACAGTACGAGTCTTTCTCCTCACAGTCTTGTGTACAGATTCGCAATACTTCTGCTTGGGAACTATGGAAACAGAAAAAGAATTAGAAGGATATAATTTCTTTTTTCATACTTCCATTGAGCATCATCTTACTTGCTTAGCGATCTCAATTGATGATTGAAAAGTTTAAGTAGCTACGGTTGAGAATCAAGGAAAGGTTTCCAACTCATTTTGAAGATAGAAAACAAGAAAAAGAAAATCAAATGCTAGGCAGTATTAGCATAAAGTGAAAGATGGTGTTCCATGTATCAAGATGCAAGAGCACCTGACTTTCAATGGACCATTAATTGCAAATCTTTTAAACATAATCAAGATAGAAAACTAGACAACCCAAAGATCTAAACAGCAGAGGAATCATATTGTTGTACCTAGGAGAGGACTTCCTTCTGAAGCAGGCTCCAGTTCCACAATCTCAGATCCAGATTTGGAAGAGTTCCTAATCACAGATCGTGCAATTCTTCTCTGGGACTTCATTCTTTGTTGCTCAGGAGCACAAGCGATCTTCGCAAAATCGACATTCTTCACAAAGCCGAAGCTGCGGTCGCTGGTCCGCAGACCAGTCATACCAGTCATCGACGAAGGAACTGCTCCGGTTGCCATGATACTCTACCCTTTTCCTGCCTTACCAAACCTGTAAAAGAAAAAAAAATGAATTGTTTGTCAAGATATATTGATCGAGAAATAAGTAACAACAATTGCAGATGTCTGCCACACAAACAAACAGAAGAAGGTAGCCAAAAACAACACCGAACTATATGTGATGAAAGGAAGATCAAAACAGAGGGATCAGAAGGCGCTTCTCACCGACTCCAAGTGGGGAAGGAACGCGCTTAGGAGAAGTCCCAGGCAGGACGAGCTTCCTCCTCACCCTCGTTTTCCTTCTCTTCCTCTTCTTTATGGTGTTGCGGGTGCCGGTGCACTTGAGTTAAGAGTTTGGCCCTTGCGTTCTTCGCATTGTTTTTATACCCAACCTAGACGCCGTAGGAATTCTGGCAATGGAGGGATTGAATTGCCATACTTCCCATCGCCTTGGCGTTGACCGAAGGGAAACCATACAAGGTCAAATCACCAGTCAAATCGCACGCATGACGCTTGGAGCTTTTATACGCAGCCCGGTTACGAGATTACATCTCAAGACAAGACTCGTGATTAATTATTTGAGCACGCCATGGTTGACTCTCATACCAGAAGTTGGATCTTTTGATCTGCAATAGGCGGCGTGGTTTATCCGGCGATGTAAATAAACAAATTGGATCATGACACCGTTGGTAGGTGAGACAATCAAATCTCAGTGAAACATCTCATACTGTAAATTAAAATAAAGACAGATCAGAAGAAGTTTTAGCCTCGTTCTCATCATTCCACGGAGGAAATACCTTGTATTTGCCAAATTGCATTCACTGAATTACATCATCGATTAAAGCCAACGCGAACTATGCAAGATTCAACCCAACGGAATGTGTGAATTACATCGATTAAAGCAGTAAACGTGGATTCATCCATCCACGGCATATATGGCATCTCAGTCGATACAAAACTGGAGGCGCAGCCCACGTCCGACCGATCTACCTTCCCCGGAGCAGCGCCTTCTCGGCGGTGTCGATCTCTTCCAAGATGCGGGCTTTGCGCTTGGCAGGGATGGGCGCCGTGGGGCCGAAGCTGATGTAGTGGCCGGAGACAGCGTTGAGGGCGGAGTACATGTCCCTGTACGACGCCCGCCCCAGCAGCGCCTTCTCCCGCCGGTACTTCGCCACCCACATGTTCGACGCCTCCCGCAGCTCCGCCACCGCCGTCGCCATGTTCGGGTCCTTCTTGTCCAGGCTGATCGTGCTCCGCAGCTTGTTAATCATCTCCGCCGTCTCCTTAACGTACTCCTCGTCGTCCGACGCTAGGGCCGGCGCCGGCGGGAGGACCAGCAGTGCTGCCGTGGGAGAGAGGATGGCTGCCGCGAGGAGTTCCCGGCGGCTGAGTATGGCCGCTCGGGCGCAGCACGGAGCCGCATTTGCAGTGGCGAAACAGGACGGAGCGGCCGCTGGTCGAGCGGAGAGAGAGGTGAGCGACGGCGATGGTTTCGAGGTGGGAGGCGTCAAGAGAGGAGATGAAGAAGCCATGGCGGTTTAATTTTGCGCCAGTATCGGTAATGGATATTTTTGCAATTATAAATCAAGGAACCGGGAAGGGAAGAAGAAGAAGAAGAAGCGAATGCTAAGAAGATAAGGGAGGAGATAAGGAGGACGGTTTAAACGTGACACGTTGACACATCTCCTTATCCATATTTCCTAAGCTCCTGTTTACTCCAGGGGACGGCGTACACATGGAAACCGTTGCTTCTCTCGATCAGGAGCAAACACACTTCTTTCTAGTGGTTGGCTCATTTGCCATATGCCTAACCATATCAAGTGACTAGAGCAAAACTGGTTACTTGCCATATAATATTAACTAACATCATCAAACTGGCGATGGTATGGGTTCATCCAGAAATATTAACTAATGTCAATGACTACATAGCATAAAGAAGAAGAGTACAAGTACTAAGTGTTAATTATACCTACGGCTGGTGCCCTGAAGAATGGATAGATGCATGAATGTACATAGATGAAGGCACACTTAATCATCCTCAAAGTATTTCTCTTCCGCATCGTAAGTAGCTTCCTTGAACCAATGGTCGTCCAACCTCTCGTCGTTGTCTATCATGGAGTAATTGAGATAAGCCGAGTCTTCTCCGGCCAGGAACTTCTGCTGCATTATGAGAGTGAACTGATCCAGCTGATCTTGCATCTCTTCTGCGGATAGTGTTTGCTCAAAGGGACATCCAACTGTTGATGGAGATGTGTCATCGGAAGAATTCTGGTTAACTACCTGCACATAGATATGCATGGATCAATTCAAGAACAGATGGAGAAAAGAAATTTTCATTTTAATGCAATTACATCATGAGAATGTAGATAGAAATACATAGAAGAATGGCACAACCATAGAAAAGATAGGAAAACATAAACATGTTCCAGCAAGAAAGCTAGATCAAACAAATACACATTGAAATTCGTCGTTGTGAATTGATTAAGTTGAACCTCCCAAAAAAACAGACTTGGCTCTTCTATTGTGGTTATCGATGAAATATTCAATCAGGCATTAATCTAACTCTTGATATTAGTAGATTATTGATTATACTTTGCCCTCAATAGTATATGTTTTCTCTATGATCTAGACTTGGCTTTAACCCATACAAGGTCACTGGATGTACTCAAATCTTAGCCTAATTAGTGATTTTACCATGGATTTCTGTATAATACTCATTTGCTTGGATTAACTTGATCATTGATTTGACAATTACCTTAAATAAGATTTATGCCTGGTTCCTATTCTTCACATCTTATGATCTAATTTAAGAATCTTCAGTTTAAAAAAAGTGCCAATTGCATCATTGATTTATAAGTGGGATTGTGGTGGACTTCAGTTTAATTTTGACCAAGACTTATCCTTTTAAGATCAATGTCGTCAATTTGAGTTTTTTATAAAATTGTAATTGTAGTCACACTCCTTGCCTTACTATTACTGTTTATTTGATCTAAATTACTTGTTAAACCTAGATTTCACCAATCACACCTATTTTATTGTATCTTAATCCTTGGTTCCTGATAAAGAAAAATTGAAATTTACTTTCCATGTGTTTAAAGAATCTTACTCAACACACTTATTGAATTAATTACCTTTGTTGCATGCCTTATGTCTTGCACTTCTTCACTTGTGTTTCTGTATGTACGATGTCATTTATTATGACATTTCTCTACTTAATATAAGAATTCTCTATTTAATGATCTCTTCTCTATCAATCTCCTATGCTAAACTTGTACCCATAATGGCTGCATTAGCAAAACTTGATAGTGTACTTGCATTTATAGTTGCTTTATGTATCCATTATTTGAACTCCTAAATCTTCATATCTATGGTTGGCCTTATTAGGAGGATTCTTAGTTATGTCAATAACTTGTTGCTACCATTATATATATATTTTTGAAGGGATTTATGTCCAGTTGGTGTTCACAAGAGTGATGGATGAATAGGGTTAGATTTTAGTTAGATAGACGATTTCTGTTCTTTTATTTGATGAAAATTTTTTAGCACACTAAATGATGGAATTAGCATGGAAAAGTTACGCACAGTAGGATTTTATTTTTAAGACGTATGCATAACAATTCATGTCAACAGTAAACCATTTAACAAATAGTTTTGGTAAGGAACCATTGAGTGAATCACACAACAAACATCTCAAAGGCTTCTGATTTTCTCACAATTCAAGAAATCCACCAGATTCTGTGTTGCTCTAGAGCTGGGCTTGGTGACAAAATCACTATGTTGAAACTTGCATGATTAAGGTATGACCTAATCAAGATCCAAGTTAACCTCTAATCAAAATCCAAAGCATCTATCTACCATAGGAAAGTCAAAAATCACTAAAAATATCATCATCATTACCAAATTGTGTTAGCCCCAATTATATGAAGTTTGGCAACATGAATATTTTCTCTCTATTGAACTTTATACAAAACTATATTACTAAAAGTATTCAAATCGATTAAACTCTTACATCGTTAACAAAATTCGCTCGCCTTTGAATATATCCATTCATCTCAATCAACTATCTCTCATTTTATTTATTAATGTTAAGCTCAATTGCTCTCAATATTATTAGTTTATTTTATCCTTTCTAGTAATATTACTCATACATCTTAGTATTCTCATCTTTGCAACCTTTATTTTCTTTGTATGTGCTACTTTCTAACAGCTGAACACAATCAACTACACAGCATGATAGATTGTATGACAGTATCATAAAAGTTTTTCTTTTAACATAAGGGGCACACAGTGACCACAAACAAGTCCAAAAGCTTCACTCCATTTAAACCATCATAGACTTCATTATCATATTGAATTAGTATAGGTCTGGCAAAATCAATTGTGCTCAAACTTCTGTGTTATATATCATTTAGGTGGTATTTCATCTTGAACCTCCTGCTCAAGCTTGTTTATAAAATATCTCTCAAGGAGTTATAACTGTAATAGTAAATATTCAAGATGAAATTATCAAGACAGCTTTAATATGAAATTATCTGAGATTTGAAAGTTGGAGATATTTGAACTTATATAACAAAATTGAGGTCTATGGCACAATGCCTATTCTTCCCTGTCAATCAATCTGTTTTTTTTTTCCTTTAGTTACAATCAAAATAGTTGAGTGAAATTCAACATATTGATAAGCATGCCAAAAGAAATCAAACAAATACAATGACAACAAATAAGCAAATGAATCCCAGCTATATGGGGAAAATCCACAAATATTCCATAGATAAATCCATTAAGTGTGAATGGCCATACCTTTGGTGAAGTTGATTTGTGTTTACCTTCCTCAAACTCTCCAAATCTCTTTTCCACCTCAACCATATCATGTTCACTGTCATCAACAATTTCCTGCTCAGAAAATTATTTAGGTATAAGTAATACACAAGGTCAATAATATGAATGTCATATGAAGACCAGACCCCTGTTCTTCAACACAAAGTTATACCTTTGAAAAATTTGATTTTCTTTCACATTCCCCGAATCCTACATCTTTATGTTCTTTTGTTATCATATTATCAACATCCTCCATGTCTTCTTCTTCCTCCTCTTCTTCTTCTTTCTCTTCTTCTTCTTCTTCTTCTTCTTCAGTCTCCTCCTCTTCCTCCTCTTCTTCCTCTTTTCCTCCACCGCCGACCCACTCCTTCTCATCAACCCCCAACCTCTGCTGCTCCCCTCTAATCTTCTCCACCAGCATAGCTTCCTCACATCGCCTCATCAACGTCTCAGACCAGCGCTCACCAGGCCTTGAGAGGCTCCTCCCAGCAGGGTCCTGAAACTTGCCCAAGTACTCGTGGTGAAGATAAGGTTCCCGCTCCCTCATCGCATCCTCAGAGAAGTACTCCCCACCCTTGATCAACCGCTCCATGTAGGCCCTCCGGCGGTTCTTGACTGCCACCGACCTGGCCCGTGCGTCCTCCGCAGAAGGGTTCCGGCGGCGACGGAGGCGGTCGAGGTGCCACTCCACCTCGTAATCCTGCTTCAACTTGTCGAACTCGAGAAGCTC
The DNA here is from genome assembly GCA_037177395.1 of Alpinia galanga. Classification (NCBI taxonomy): domain Eukaryota; kingdom Viridiplantae; phylum Streptophyta; class Magnoliopsida; order Zingiberales; family Zingiberaceae; genus Alpinia; species Alpinia galanga. The sequence continues at coordinate 12,303 of JBAMHZ010065729.1, forward strand.
GTCGGGGGTTAGCTCGGCGCCGTACCGCTCTGAAGGGGCGAAAACTAGGGTTACGGATCGCCAGCACAATTAAGCAGCGAGAGGTATAGGAGGTCGATGTTATGGATTAACATACCGAGGAAGATAGAGGCGTCGCGAGAGAGGAGGTCGAGGAGGGCGAACTTGCGTTGTGCCGGATCGGGAGTCTCCCGGTGCATGGCGCCGGGGAAGTAGAGGCCATCGAGGGAAGCGAGGCGCTCGGAGATGCCCTCCATGGCCAAGCGCTCCATGGCGGTATAGTTTACTCGGCGGTGTGGCGTGATACCTGCCTATGTAGCAGCGTGGGTCGGCGACGGTGCCCGGCGATGGAGAAACGGCGGCCGTTTGATGCTCTTGTCCAGTAGGAGCCGTCAATTGGCACCCTTTCTAGAGATGATTGATGGTTTGGACTGGACCAGGTGAACCGGGTCGGGCCCTCAAACTGATTTAGATCCGATTGAACAATTTTTAAAAATATAAAATTTTTTTATTGAACTTAACTAGTGGCATTAATAATTTTTATTTATCTTCGACGCCGATTAAACTTCGCAGAATAATAATAGTTTTAAAAAGATTTAATCGTACCCGTGAGAAAAAAAATCCGAATCCAACCAATTGATCCGCTCAAAAATAATTTACACTATTTTTTAAAAGATTAAATTAATAATTTATATATATATTTCTGATTAGGATTCATTTGAATTTTTAATAATATATCGTGCAATATTGCATTTTGTGGAATTTGAATCATTGGCTCCCCAGAAGCATGTGCTTGTGGAGGATTGGCTGCAATACTACCTTCGACGTGTGAATCTTTTCACGAGAAGAAACTCGGTACAAATGTGTGGGCCACAATGTTAGACCAGTAATATAATGAAAAGGTGTGTTTGGTGTACGCAATAAAGCAGGTGTTCTGAAGTCGTTTGAAATTCCCTCTCCTCTCTTTTTTCTACGGCAGACAACTAAACTGCGTGTCCGCTGATGGATGGAATTTGAAGACGCTCTTCATCAACGTACCTCGCACGAGAACCAGACAAAGTAACTAATAAAAGTAGAAGGTGGAGCAGTGGCGCTCTTGCTCTGCCTACTGGCCCTTTCTTCTTCGTCTTCCTTCTGCAGTCCTACTTCCGGTAGATTGAGCTCGATAGCATCGCACTGCGTCTTGAAGCACCAGATCGAGCTGGCCGAGAGGTCTGGATATAGGGATGGCGTTGAATCGCGGCTACAAGTCCGTATCCTTATTTTCTTCTCACTCCGAATTAGAAAATTTTGGATTGCATCTTCTTCCTCACGCGCGAATTCTTTAGTCCTAAAAATGTTGGTGGATTGGAATCTGTGGCTTGAAGTTGGGATTTTTCTGCCGTTTGTACTGGAATTAATAGATTATGATGCTTCTTTGGTGCTATTGGTTTGATACCTGATCCTAAGATTTTTGCTTCAACGAAGTTGCAATGGTATTTGAATTTTGTTGACATTCATGCGTCTCATTCACGCGTCTCATTCACAATCGCATCCGGTCAAAGAACTAAGCTAAAAAAAGGAACTTTTATGCTGAGTTATGTGTGCTTACTCACTGTTTTTTCGTTTTCCAGAAGAAAAGGATGCTTAAAAAGCATAGTGAGCCATAATTTTGTTTATTTTGGATTTTCCTTGATCTTTGGTAACTAGAGGAGATTGTAGCTCATGCTTCTGATGTGAAGTGTGTGTCAATTGGGAAGAAATCGAACAGAATTTTTGTCACGGGCGGTGAAGATCGCAAAGTTAACCTATGGGCAATTGGTAAACCAAATTCACTATTGGTGAGTACCAACCTTGTCTTTTTCTTCCATGTGAGTCTTCATGATTATATACGGCTTGATATACATTTCCTAGTTCAAGCTCCAAAATAATGAATTGAATTTCACTATCTTTTTTTTTAATTGTATGTTTAAGTTTCTAGCTTTGAGGCTGATTTAACATGACATTGAGCAAGTCACCAGCCTCTTTGTGTGTCCATTAGCATGAATCCAAGTAAAAAAATTATCTCTATGCCACTTCTTTCAATGTTCAAGAAGTCAGGTCATGGCATTTCATTGTTCATACTGTTTGAATTGGATTGATGCAACTTATTTTTGAAAACTGTCATTAGGAAAAGTATGATCCAGTTCAACCAATACTATTTACTTTGATTTTCACATAGTTTGATCAACTCTTGATTTTCTGGGTCTTGACCTTTAACCTGACTGGATTGGAGAATTAGCCAAACTGACTGAACCAGCCAATCTGGTTCAGTTTGCATACTGTGTTAGATAAAAAAGAAGGCCTTAAAATCATTGTCACTCCTTTTTTTCTTCATGCCTAGAGGATGAACATACTTGCTACCCAAACCACTGATGCTTTACCTTTATTTTGTCTGATAGTTCATTCGAATAAGAACAGTTTTTAGCTAAAAACCTCTTTGATAATCTGCAGAGTTTATCAGGCCATATGAGTTCTGTAGAGTCAGTGGCATTTGACTCAGCAGAGGTCTTGGTTCTTGGAGGATCATCAAATGGCATAATTAAGCTTTGGGATCTTGAAGAGGCAAAGAATAAGTTATGTTAACCCAGTTCACCTGCAATAATTGTGAGACTACTAATTAGAATTTGCCTTTAATAACAGGACAAATATAAAAAAAAGAAACTTGGGTCAGTTCAAAGTACAAGGCTACTTAATCCAACTAAATAAAAAGAACATAATCAATCCAACTTAGAGTTTTGAAATAAGTGACATGAAAATTCCTGAGAACTTTTACATGAGGTATTACCCAATTGGACATAGAGGCTTAGGATCAACTATAGATAGGCCCTAATTCTTGCAGAATTGGAGAAAGACACCATAGCCAAAAAGATAGTTAAGAAGCAACAAAAACCATCAAAGTCAATCAAAGTGATGAGGAGAGGGAGTGATGCCCCAACCATAACAGACGATTTGGGCCTCAATATTGTGAATGAGAACTTATCCAGCTATTTGTTCATTTGAACCGATACAAATTGTGAGCTATTCAGTTCCTAACAAATGATTGATCTTAATTATGGGCATTAGTAATGGCATGTTGACTCTCCTGTGAAAATGAAAGAGAATAAGACTCTTTTCTGGTTCAAATACATTTGGGCACTGGTTGACTTCAAATACATTAATCATTTTTTTGCAGACTCTATTTTAATCTTCTAATTTTGTCTTTTGGTGTCAAAGTGTAGTTGTTCGGACACTTACTGGGCACAGATCAAATTGCACTTCTGTTGAATTCCATCCATTTGGCGAATTCTTTGCTTCTGGTTCTTTGGACACTGATCTTAGGATATGGGATATTAGAAAGAAGGGATGCATTCATACTTACAAGGGCCACACTGGGGGAATTAGAAAAATTAGATTTACACCAGATGGACGATGGGTTGTTACAGGAGGAGCAGATAACATGGTGAAGGTAATTATGGATGGTGGCTCTACATGGATGGTTTTTGGTTCTTCCTTCAAGCATACGACAGCTAAAACTATTTTTGTTTTTTTAATAGCTGTGGGATTTAACAGCAGGAAAACTTCTGCATGATTTTAAGTTCCATAGTGGACCAATTAGGTGTATTGATTTCCATCCTCATGAGTTTCTACTTGCAACAGGTATGCTCTTCTTTTTCTTCATAGTTTGTTCCTTAATTTCCATAATTTTAATTATAGCTAGGCATTGACCTTGAACAACAATTTTTATTATAGATTAATTTTACTTGAAGCAAACTTCTGGCTTTTATTGGCCCTAAACTTCCTGTGACTGTTTTTAACATCAAACTATTCTTCTGATTATTCTGAATTTTGGCTTATGATTTAGGGTAATAGACATTGTCATTAAATGCAAAATTATTTGATGGAAACCTCACATAGTTACATTTTTATCATATGAACCAGGTCTTAGCACTTTAAAGCTCAAGGTAATTTGTCTGATAATGGACAATGTATAACAGTAAAGAAAGTATATGAGTGCAAATGAAAAATAGATCTGAAGCATGATTTTCAAGTTTGTCGTATGATTCATTTAGAACCCACTATACATAAAAGATGCCTAATTTCTACTTCCTAGTCGTTAAAGTTTCTACGTTTATGTGGTGTTCTCATTCTATCTACTATACTTCTGGTAAATCTCATACGAAATGACTTTCAGGTTCTGCTGATCGAACTGTGAAATTCTGGGACCTAGAGACCTTTGAATTAATAGGCTCTGCAGGACCTGAGGTTTGCCAATTTTCAAGTCTTTCCTATCTAAACTCACTGCACAATTCCCATTTGGCTTGCAGTTTTCAATTTATAAGACCCATCTTGACTATTGGTAAATTGCTTCTATTTATACTATTCTGAGCTTCTATTTTCCAATTTTAGGTGATGGTCTCATAATTTCATCATTGGATAGATTTTTCACTCATAGGAGATAGTGGAGGAAATTTTTTTCCCTTTTTCATGTGCTTCCATGTGCTGTGGACTGTCCTACCCATTTGAGGTTGACATCTCTGGAACTGTAAAAGGGCTGCAGAACTATCCTCTACTATAATTCATTCTTATTCTGGACAATTTAAGCAGAGGCTGACATTGTAGATCAGCTAATCATTGTAAGTACCCTGGGTTAGTTTTGATGTGATCAATCGAGTTAAGTTAGGTCCTGTTATATTTTAATGCCTTGTGTCTAAGTGTGCAGAAAGTTAGGAGCACAAGAAGTCGAGCGGAAGACGCAACGAGCGAGAAGGATGGCACGGGAAGCGAGCGGACACGCTCGGTGCATCCGAGGGACGAGGAGCTACGGAAGAATACACTGATGGAGCAAGAAGGACTCGCGAGGCAGTCCGAGGGACAAGAAGCCGAGGAGAAAGCCTGCTCGTGGAGAAGGCCGAAGTTGGGTTTGGGTAAGCTCAATTTCGGATGGCCGAAAAATCACCCAGGCGTTGCAGAAGGTTGGAAGTGCAGCTGGAGGACTTGAGGCACCTCAAGTCAAGTGAGGCACCTCAGATGCCGCAGA
>JBAMHZ010065837.1:0-17336 GCA_037177395.1 Alpinia galanga
GAATAAATTTATGTCATTTGAAACTCGTGATCCATTTCTAATTCGGCAGGTTAGTGCATTACTGTTCATTTTCACTAGTTTCAAGTTCTTTGAAATTTCTCCTGTGTTTATATGCTAAATTTAACATTCTCTTTCTGCAATTATTGTTCAGGAACGTGAAAATCCAACTTTGACAGAGTGGGATCGTTTTGCCCATAGAGAATATATTAGATTGTCCATGGAAGAAGACTGTGAAGATGTCTCCAATGGAAGTGGTGACATCTGGGATGAATCACTTGAGGCTCCTTTTTAATGAGTATCTAAAGTAAGCAGCTTTTCTTTTCATCCTTATGCTTGTTCTATGATGCTGTCTTTAAATCTAATGCTCCTTGGTGTGGAGCAATGTAAACAACACTATAGTCCAAGTCTATTCCAAAGCTGAGTAACAGTTTGTATTTTCTCATAGGACTTGATGCAATGCATAGAATTTTATTGGTTTGATACTGGATACTTGATAAAATACCCTCCATATAAAATTGCTGGGTAATTAATCTGAAATTATGCAAGCATCATTTGTTGCTCTCTAAGCTTCGCTTGATAGATTATGATTAATTCCTAGCTGAGCTAATTTAGATTTTGCCAACCCAAAAAATCGTGTACACAAGCTTTATCAAGCCTGGCTGCATTGTTCTTTTTCTTATGAATTGGTTGTAATTTCTCCAAAGAGTCTGGGCTCATCCTGGACCTGATTCTATACTGTGTTTCATTTCTGGATAGTACTCTTTCAGATATCATACAGTATTAATAGCATATAGATTTTGTACTCTGAATTTCTTGCCTTTGACATTCTTGTCTGATGATGCCTGACAGAAGATTTGGTTTTCTGGATGCTTCCTAGAAGCTGCCCTAGTAGCAGCTACGTAACTGGCAACAGATAAAGGTTTGCATCACATATTTCTCTGGTGAAATTAGCAGGCACGCCTGCTATAGTTGATTGGTCAACAATTTCGTCAAAAAGGGTTTTTCTCTTCATCATTTTGCAAAGTTGTGCTCTCGAGGCATGGATCATCCTTCTGAATTGCTGTGGGTCGACCACTCCTATAGCAAGGTAGGCAAGACTTCTCTTATTCTTCAGCCTTCACCAACAAAGCAACATTTTCCAAGACTGAATATCGACTGGATTGATGCTCTCTCCATAGTAGTTGGAACCGGTTATGGTCAATTTCTAGTTTTTCCCCCTCATTTGTTCTTCTTTTCGCAAGGAGTTTCTTTTTGGAGTAAGGGACGCTATATTTCTCTCCTTTCAATCTTTTTTTGTGTCTGGTGGTATAACTTATCTTGGTGATTCCCTGTAATATGTTCATTAACCTTGAATTTTTAATCATGAGAAATTTAACATTATTGATTTGATTATCATAGTTCATGTAACTCTTAACTGATAGTTTTTTTGATCGGTTATTCAGTGAAAATCCATGTGCTTGAATAGGTTTAATTTTTTGAATTGGAATTTTATAAATTATGTTTAAAAATACTGAATCAAAGTGTGACTTGAAGCTGTTCTTTAAAAATGTTTCATGTTCTCGAAATTAGGATTGTGTTTGATTGATTACGAGATTGAAAGCGTTAGTTTTTTTTTTTCAAATGCGTTAAATTTTATAATTTGTTTACTTATTGTGCCTTTTTTGCTTTTGAATATGTACAATTATTTGGATGGACTGAACTCGAATCCCATTGACGGATACTATTATTATCAAAATATAGAAATTAAAATTTCTAAAAGATGTTATTTTAGCAAATGCAATTTGTTTGCGTAATGATTTGTAGGCATTATTAAATGAAAATGACTTAGTAGATAGACGATATTGAGGAAGAAACGGGTGTGGTTGTATTATTATTGGTTAAAAAATTAATCATGCGTATTGTGTTAAAATCAATAAAATAAAGACAGTATTTATTTTATTATTTTAATATATTTGTATCATAAATTATTCACTAATGTACATTTTGGTTTTTAGATTTTTTTTGCAATGATTTGTCTATCCTTTACTTTGTTACAATATTATTTTCGTATGAGTAGCACATAAATAATAATTTGAATTTTTATGAAAATATTATTTTAAGATAACTTAAATATACGACTGTATTATTTCAGAAAATTTGATATTTATTATTATATCATCTTTTAGTATTTTTCATTTGGTGCCTAACTTTTTTATAAAACTCATAATTTTTATCATGAAAATCTATAGAGAAAAAAAATGATATCATGGAAGACAATCAGAGCTAAATAATTATAAAAATTATATTGTAAATTATAAATAATTACAAAATATATCATTTTTAAAAAAAACTTCTAGACACTTAATTAGTGTACATGTGAAAAAATAAGTAATTAAAAAGAAATTAAAGCAAACAGACATATTTAAGAATTAAAAAAAAAATAAAAAAATTACCATTACTTTTCATCATTCGCCCATCAACTTAATTAGTTATTTTTATTTAAATAAACAAGCTGTTCTTCTACAGCGTTTTTATTTCGTTCCACCGATTTCCCAGTTCTCAAACGGATCCAAAGCTTCTCCCTCACTTCATTCATAACTTTGTTTATTCCTTTTTATCTCTTCTTAGCTTTCACTTGTCCTCTTCTCTGCAAAGTTTCTCTTTATCATGTGTTCGCTTCTTGCTTGCATTCACTGCCATTAACCTTCGCCACTTCTTTTCTTGGGCCTTCAGGACTCTCCTCCTCCTCCTGTCTCATTTATGTCCCTAGTTACTATCGATCTTTGCAGCCGCCTTGAGCGATCCGCTGTTTGCCCGAGTATCTTGGTAAGTTCTCGTATTGAATCACCTATTTTGAGCTACTACACTTCTTCAGTTTTTTGTAGTTGTGCTTGGCACCATTGATCGATCTGGAAACTGAACTGTTTTTTGGTACTCTAGGTATTATTTTGCCTTCCCTTTTTCTTGAATCAGCACTACAAGCAAAAAAAGGTGGCGCCTTTTGATGTTGCAACCTTCCAGTGAGTAAGATCTCATAGATTCTGATAGAAGGCAGCGAGCGGGGACGGGACTGGAGGAGGAGAGGGACCAAAGCACTTGATTTTTGAAATGAGGTCGGAAACTAGACTAGATTCGGTGGTCTTCCAGCTTACACCTACTCGTACCAGGTATGACGCCAAATCCTTATCAGCGCCTCTATTTCTTGTTCGATACTGAGGGATAGATCGAGGGATTTTATAGAAAGACCAGATGTCCGAGAGAGTGAAAATTTGAGATCTTGTAACGTATCTATGGTTTCTAAGATGGGGAGATTTGAACAAAAAAAAAAAAAAAAGCGAAATCTAAAGATTTGATTTGGGATAATGGTTGTATTTTTATTTCCTGGTGGAAGCTTACTTTGGTGCTGGGATTACTTAAAACGATATGTTTCATAAAGAGACTAAGAGTTCTCTTCTTGATCAACATTAATGGTTTCCTGTTTGGCATTTGAGATGGATAAGAACTGAACTGTGATTTTTGATTTGGTGATAGTAGTTTTGTTTCTCTTTCCAACTAGCATGTAGGAGTGTGATATCATTTTGATTTGTGTGCATGCCGCTGCTGTAGACACTTCTACAATTTTTTATACATAGTCTTGAATAAATTACTGTGAGATGGTTGTGAATCTCAGCAAAAATACATTGCTGACCATGTGGATTGGGATCATTGGAATGAGCTCTACCTCATTTTAACATGCTATGAGAGTTAGCCTCAGTATTTTTGAGTCATGATGAACATGAGATGACATGTTAAAACTAGAATGTTCCATGCTGATTATCCTACAGACCCAAGTCCAGTGGCAGATTATGTCTATATATTAGAAGACTGTCCCACTCTTAAGTAACAAATCATTTTGAGATGAGATGGATTCCCAATGCAATTTAATTGTCTTTGTTGAGGTAGTTAACCCCAAGAGGAAGCCCAATTCAACCCAAGATGTAAACTGCCAAGGCACACGTGAGGATCTCTTGGTAGAAGATATGAAACTAAGAGGTGGAGTTTTATCCTTGCATTCTCAATTCCTACACTTCTTAACATGTCCTTCAGAACCAACATCTCTAGAGGTAAATCACTTATTCTAATACCCCATGTTAATCCCACAATCGAGCCCAATTCAATCCAAAATGTAAAATGCCAAGCCACATGTGGGGATCTCTTAGAATTTAAGCAACTTAAGACCCTCAATTTGTGACATGCAATTTTGATGTAGGGTTTTATCCTATCCTCCTCACTTTATGCTCTCTTTAACAATGGTCTCTTGGAATTTTATCTCTAGCCTTTCTTTTTCTACTCTCTTTAACAACAATCTTCTTTCATCAGGTTTGATTTGGTAATAATATCAAATAATAAGAAAGAGAAACTTGCATCTGGCTTGTTGAATCCATTTCTTGCCCATTTGAAAACCGCCCAGGATCAGATTGCCAAGGGGGGCTATTCCATAATCCTTGAACCAGACCCACAAGTTGGTGCAGCATGGTTCACAAAAGTAACTGTGGAGAGGTAAGGAAAATTTTCTGAGGTTTGCAGTCACACAAAGTTCCTATGTAATGACTATTTTTTCCTTTTTTTTTCTTTATGTAATCTGTATATACTCCTGATATAGCAGCTGCATGTTATTTTTTTAGATAAATTTTCAGCATGTGGGTAAAAGTTAACTGAGTCAAATATTGAGCTTTAATATTTACAGATTTGTTCGTTTTGTGAGCCAACCTGAGGTTCTGGAGCGTGTGCCTACTATAGAGTCTGAAATCTTGCAGATTGAGAATGCAATTGCCATCCAGGGCAATGATAATTTTGGCTTGAGAACTGTATGTCGATCTGGTCATTTTATCTTATTATTAAAACTTGTAGGGCAATCTGATTTTTTTTTTTTGGCATTTCACAGGTGGCTGATCAATTGATTAAACCAGTAGAGTCCACTCGAGGTACCTTAGGCAGAACTAATGAATTTATTTACCTTAGAGATTCATTCCTTGTTAACTAGACTCTTTGTAGTTAAAAAATATATTTATCTAGGTGACTAGATATCTCTAAATTTTCCTCTCAGAAATTTTTGTTTCCCACAAGGGATCCCGATGTGTTCTATGGCATCATGGGCTTACTCATTAGCTTAGTTATGTGATGTACAATTTTTGTGTAGGTAGCATTTATGTCCATTTCAACAAAGTTGGAGGTGCCAACTGCGCTGGACTCGGCTTGGCATGGCTCGGGCAGTGATGGGCTTGTTTGTGCAGGGCTTGACACTGCTGACCTTGAGCTCATGTTTGGTGTGGAGTCTCAACCTCTGCGCTTGGTCCGCCCACCATATTTTTCTACAAAAATGCTAATATAAAAATACTAATAGCAGTTACTGTTATTAAGTATTTTTAACAATTAGTAAAAATACAATTTCTAATAGTATTTATTATATTTTTGGATTTTGAGTAGTTTTAGAATAATTAAAAATGAAAATTTTAATAAAGTTCTGGCCTGAATCAACCCAAGCTTGTGCTTGTGATGAGTTGGACCCTAAAGGTAATTAGAGCTGAGATAGGAATGGCCTAAACTGTTGTTGTCTGGGACTGACCTGATGCAGATCTTCGTGGCTCGAAATGAACCCAACGCCTTTGGCATAGTGAGTATTTTCTTTAGGGATTTCCTTGGAATAAATCATTCATCTCTCTGTTGGACAGGAAGATGAACTTCCAAATAAATAGCACATATTGCTTATCTCCTTTCAAGGGTGTTCTAACATAGTCCTTAATCCTAAAAGAGATGCAATTGTTCCCAATTTGTGATTTCATTTATCTTCTTATTGCTGCCAACCATGTATTGTGGGTATTAAAATTGCCTTGGCCTTTACCATCAAACTTTATTTTATAAGAGTTAGGTGTCTGAATTACTTATCTTACTTGTTGATCCTCATCATAAAATTTACCCATTGTGCTTCCATGTTGATCCAGATTGGTTCAACTACCACTCTTGGATATTCTAATGCGCTATTATTTCTTGATTTTGGCTAGGCATGAAGACTTCGGTTGATATTGATGCAGAAAAGGCAATAGTTCTATTCAAGGTATAGTTTGCTGCACTCGTACACATTTTTTCTCCATGATGTCCATGCACATATGAAACAGTTGTGTGGATCAGAAGCTGGATCGCAAATACAAAAGTTGATCTCTCTATTTAATAAATATTGATAAAATAGCATATGATATACCACCAAATTGTCACTAAAGATCAACAAAGATATAAAATTTTGACATGCCATGTTGAGATTAGTATTTTCTATTTCTTCTTATTTTGAAGTCTTAAAACATATATCAACATTCATCTACAAATTAGCATCGGAAATTGAGATATTTTATGTGCCAGTATGAACTTAACAGAACACATTTTTTAAAATGCAACAGCCCATTTTTCTAGCAATGAATATGTGTGTGTGCGTGTGTGTGTACCTGGTGTTCTTCTTTTAGATGTTGTTTCTTTTGCAGCCTGGATCACAACCGAATCTACCAGAACCAAATGGATCCATCACACAGGAGAACTCAAAGTATGAGCTACTTAAAATGCCCTTACACAGTGCTGTCCTTTTGACTACATTTTACTTGTACTCAAATAGTAGTAGGAGCTTTGCCAAAGGTATGATGGTAAACTATGTTGCCTTGTCACGCAATGTATTGGATTTGGATCACAAGATAATATATAACAGAAAAGAAAAGAAGGCATATGCTGTTTAATATCATGATTGTAATGTCAATAGAAAATATATCTGTTCCACCAGTAGTCTAATATCTTCTGTGAATCTATTAACTGCTATAAGACGGGTTTTATCTAGCAGTATTTTTGTTACCTTCACTAAATTGTATAAGAATTTTAGTGCAAAGTCATGCTTAATTTTTCTGCAGAGTTCAACTTCTGAGGGTGCTTGAGACCCGAAAAATGATTTTACGTAAAGAACAAGGAATGGCATTTGCACGTGCTGAAGCAGCTGGCTTTGACATGGATAAATTGGTAGATTTGATATCATTTGCTGAGTGCTTTGGTGCCTCACGTTTAAAGTAGGTTTTGCCTCTGTTGAGCAGTATCTTTGTGCAATACTGCTGATTTGTAATTCCAATTCTTCCATCTTTTAAATAGGGAGGCCTGCATAGGATTAAGGGAGCTATGGAAGAAGAAGCATGATACTGGACAATGGCTTGAAGTTGAAGCAGCAGCTGCAATGTCCATTCAGCCTGAATTTTCTACCTTGAATGCATCAGGCATTGTGTTTGCAACAGAAGCTATGACACAAAAAGATTTTGTAGATCCACACCCTCTTTCTGGTGGTGATATGGTACTCGAAATTGATGGAAATTCTGGTACTTAATCTAAACATGCAATCTGCAATTATAGCGAATTTAGTATGGCATATAAAGAAAATGATATGATATTTTGATGTGTGGAAAATTTTCTGAGAATATATTTTGACACGGTAAGTATTTGTTTCTTTTGCTCAGATAGACACCTTCCTGAAGATGTACAGGTGCCTATAGGACACCAGGAACATTTTCATGGTCAATTTCAGCATCCAACTTATCCACAATGGCCTTTGCCACCTCCACTAGGTCATCCTGGCTTTCAATCTTATACTGTGCAGGGAATGCCTTGCTATCAAAACTATCCAGGGAACATCCCATATTTCCATTCTCCCTACCATTCAGCAGAGGATCCGAGGTTCAGTAGTTCTCACATAAAGGGATCAAAAAGGCAGTCCATGGATGATAAACATTCAGACACTAGGGGAAGGAGCACAAGATCACACGACGATACAGATCAAAATACTTCAGATTCTGATAATGATGGTTCTCATGGCCATAAATCTCATAGAAGACCTATTAAGTCAGGAAAGAAAAAGTCTAATATAACGGTCACTCTAAACCTAAATGATATCAGATCCAAGAAGCATGGTGTAGGACAATCTGAAAGTGAATCACAATCTGCATCTGAATCTGAAGCTGAAGATGTACAATCTGATATGCAAGAAAGCAGGCACAAGCAATTTGCTGAGACTTCCAAGAAACTTGTTGGTCAAATTAAAACTGCACAGTATTCAGATGCCTATAGCAATGACAAAGCTGCAGATGGAGGGGAGACAGATTCTGGAAATTGGCAAGCATTTCAGAAATTCTTACTAAGAGCTGAAGAAAAATCAAGAAGAGTTGAAGAAAGCATGCTTGCAGAAGGAAAAGATCCTCCAAGAAGAAACCGGATCAGGGATGAAGCTGATATGACTTGTCGTTCTGAGTATGGTAATTCTTGTGACCGCACAGTGGGATTTGATTTAGCTAATGGGAAGGCTACACAAATGAAACATGAAGCTTTTGAAGATCCATTGTTAGTTTCGCATAATGGTAGAGTGTCAGTGGATCGCCACATCAAGGAAATAGAAAACAAAGGAGTGTATAGACGAATGAGCAATGATGAATTTCTGGTGTATGGAAAAGAAAAACAATTCAATAGTACGAGATACTCTGGTCCATACACTGATCATGCATATGTGCATGATGCTATTGCATTGAAGAACTCTTTAAATGACATTCCAGACGAATCCTTCGTGCTTCCCCATAGGTCAGTTTCACAGGATATTGGGTCAGACATCACTGCTATCCATATGGATTCCGAATTTTCTTTATCCCTTAGCAAAGCTCAAGAGTCATCTAATAATATGAAAAGTAAAATTAGTTATGAACCAGAAGATGTCTCCTTGGTTACTAAACGAGGAAGGGAGATGGTATCTATACGGCGTCATCTGGCAACTGATTTTGATTTTGGGAATCCTGTTCGAAATTCAGTCAAGTTACAAGTGCCTAACCCAGAGAATCCCTCAATTAATTCTAAAGTAAAGAAATTGGACAAGGATAACTTCAAAGCCTCAAAGGACAGTGTGGAAAAAATGAGAAAAGATGCACTGTTGAAGAAAAGGTCTTCATCTTTGATACTTAATCCATCAACTGAAGCACAAAAACGTGCAGACAAGTTGCGTTCCTACAAAGCTGACCTTCAGAAAGTGAAAAGAGAAAGGGTAGTTACCATCTTGTCTTATGTTAGCTAAATGGTACTTAGAATTGCTTGGGTATGAATATCTAACATGTTTATGGATCTAGGATTCTAAGTGATTGAAAAATTTGTTTTATAGAGTTTTTGCTACATTCACTGTGTTGTTTTGATTCAGAGTGCTGTTGGTGTGGGAGTGTACCCGCATTGGTGTTAAGGGGATAGATAACAGAGGGATAACATTAAGTAGCTGACCACAAATAGTTGTTTCTAATACAACTTATTCTATAATAAACTCTTGATTAACATGTGTTATGTAAGTCTCCAAAAAACAAAAGGAAAGAGAGAGATAACCTTGTAGTTAATAAAAGCTGGAGATTTTGCAGCCATAGTCAATTCCAAATTTTCTTTAGCAAAGTTCTTTATGAATTCCTATAATAGTTTAAATTGGGTTTAAAAGTTGAAACTATGTTCCACAATCCATTACCAGAAGTTTTATGCATTGTCCTTAGTTTAATGTTAAAGATTTAAGTTATATATTATTGAATATTACTACACAAAATAAATGTTTAACAGTGCATAATGATTTACCTTATATAGAGTTTGTTTACCTTTCTACTTAGTTGACTTGGCCAACTTTTTTACTTTTAGGAAGAAGAAGAGAGAAAGCGTTTGGAAGCTTTGAAAAGAGAGAGACAAAAGAGAATAGCTGCAAGAAGCAATGCTGCTGCTCCTAAGTTACCTTTGACTGCACAACAGACAAAACCTCGATCATTAACAAAGACCTTGCCAAATCCTTACAAAAGTTCAAAATTCAGCGATTCTAATCCCTGTAATTCTTCACTTTTGCATAAATTTCCTAAAAGAACCTCAACTGGTGCCATTGTCTCCCAGAAGGCCACTAAACCCAGTAGATTAAATGGAAGTAAGCATGGTATAACTCGTTCAATGTCATCATTGCCTGTGTCAAGAAAACAAGGGTTAATGGCTGAAGCAAAGGCAGACTCTCTTCGAATGAAGAGACTCTCAGATCCAAAAAGCAGTTATAATCAGCATCCTTCCTTAGTGAAATCTGTAGCTGCTAATCGATTTCGTAAGCAAAGTTTACCCGATGAATCTCAGAAAAAGATTACTGCCATTATGCAACTTGACAAGAGAAAGTCAGCAACCCTACCAGAGCTTAAGATTCAAACACCAAAGACTTCGGATAGAATTGGAAAGGAATCTACCAGCAAAGGTTCAGTGGAAAAGGGGACTGGAACCAAACCTCCTCAGACTTTCAGATGTAGCAAGGAGAAATTGTCCAGTGATAATCAACTCAGTAACAGTGATGGAAATCTGGTGATTGAGAAGACTGTAGTAATGCTTGAAAAGAATGTGGTGACTGCTCTGGTTGCCTGTCAGGGTGGCAAGATGTTAGACAGAGAAAGATCACATGGGGATGAGTCAGATCAAGGATGCGCTATGGTTCTTCCTCCATCTTCTTCTCTTGTTATAGCTAAACTTGAGGGTGCAGGAAAATTGGATGGGAAGCTGAGTTCCTCTGAGGTATGTTTTATTACTGTAAGGTTGCATATCTTTTAGTTTGTAACAAGATAATTGATTTAACACAATTACTCCTATTTATATTTTCAATCTCGGGCCATACATTACTTCTTTTCTTGAATGCATCATTCTTTTGAATATAACAGCATCAGTTTCACTAGAGAGCGAAGTAGTCTTTTGTAGTTCTGTCATATTCTAAAGTTGTGTCTGGTGACATTATTGTCGATGGTTTTAATAGCCAATTCTTCCTGCTAAGATGACTATGGAATGAAGAGACTCAAATCCATGTATCAAAGCATTTTTGTCTATTGATCCATTTACATCTCGTATTAAGACAACGCACTATTACATAATTCTGTTGTTTCTTTTATCTTGCATGAACCATCCATACTGACATTGGATCAGCATTCCTTTTGCTCATTAGGGTGTCTCTCACTCTAGAAATGAACCTCAGAAGTTTTCAAAGTTGACAGAACCAAAAAAATCTTACCAAGTCCCCTGTGCTAGAGGAACATCATTGGACGATGCTGTTGGCACTCATTTAGGATATGGACGACAGACTGTGCAAGAGTCTGCAACTAGTTTTGAAAAATTGACATTAGGGAATCATCTTGAAACACACGAGGAGCCTGTTAACCCGGAAAAGAAAGGTTTCAGAAAGCTGTTAAAATTTGGTCGAAAGAGACACAACTTACTTGGTGAAAGCACAGAAGGCTCTGACCTCTCATCTGTTGATGAACAAACAGTTGCTACTAGTTCCCTCAATGCTGGTAAGATTGCATTATTTTGCCTCGCTTGCAAGTATGGCTGCTTGCCTTGACAAATAATTCAATAATTACAAGTTTGTTGGGCATAATAATTTATTGAACTTTCTTAGATTGTTCTGTTGAAATCATTCTGGGATTTTCAACTCATGATTTTTTCACATTGCCTGTCTTTTTTCTGTAGCCAATCGAACTTTTTGGAATAACTATTTATGATATATTCCTTGTAGATTTTTGTCTAAAAACCCATATTGACTACCTTATGTTGTGTTTACTTGGAGGGAAGAAAATAGAAGGCAAATAAAATGGCCTGAAAGGAATAAATTGTACTCTTACTAAGATGGAATTGAAGAGAGAAAAGTGTTCTCACTTATATATTTGTCTTTGTGATCATTTCCATCCCAATTCAGGCAGAAGTAGAACAGAGGAAATGAATGGAACTAATTCCTTGCTCTTCTGTATTTCCTTTTTAGTAAAACGAGAGACATCAATCATTTTATGTCATCGCTTCTCTTTCCTCTCTTATTTCAGTCCAAGTAAAAACAACAGTAATGGTTTGTTGGATGGTAGTTGGAGGGAAAAGAAGTGTGGAATTGAAATTATCACTCCCATTTATTTGAAGGACATAGCGGCGAAGATGGGAATTTAATTCCATCCAAATCCTCCATCTTATTTCAGTGATAAATGGGGCAGTGCAAATGGAGAGTAGATGACATTATTTCTTTCCTTTCAGTTCTGTCCATGTAAATGAATGAATGAGTGAATGAAAGAAAAATGCATATTGAACTACTAAATTTTTCTCATGCTTCCGCCGTTATGACTTCCCTTTAAGTAAACTAGCACAAGTCTGGGGCCAAGATTGAATAGGCACTTGAGTGGCTAAATGATTAGCTTGAGCACATTTAAATTGAGATTGCGAGATGTAATAGTCCTTTTCTTTTTCAGGTAATTTATTGAAGAACCTCATTTCTCAAGATGGTAACCATGCTGGAAGCACACCAAGTAAAGGTTAGATGTGTTTCTGAGCTTTCAAGTTCTATCAATCACCATCTGATGTCGCTAAACTCACCGTCTGAACTCTAATGGCCTTTTACCCTACAGAAGCGGCTTGCTTCTCTTTGTATCATTACAATTTTATTTCAATTCCATCTGCCTTTCTCTAAAAGTTGATTCACTCTTTGCAGCTTCTCGATCATTTTCCTTGCTTTCACCCTTCCGAAGCAAGAGCAGCGACAAGAATCAAGCAGAGTCTTAAGCCCACAGCCCTAAATTTTACAAAGTGAAAATATCATAGATGACAAGTGAGAATATCATCTATTTGTGGTAGAATATTTTTGTTTCCTAATTGTATAAAGTCTGCTTCGTCTTTCTTTGTTCATATACTCATTTCTATCTGCCGGTGTCCATTGTAAACTACTGCAAAATAACTATTTGTGATGTTGGGTGATCATCGAATGGTAATAGCTTGAAACATTCAACTTGCGTTTGTGTTTGTACAAGAACTAAACCCCCAAAACACTTCTCCTGAGCTGGAAAGTCTTTTTTTTTCCTTTTTCTTTTTTGTTTAATAACTCAGGTGTTTAGATTTCGCCTGTGTAAAAGGTGAACCTTTGGCCCATGGTTTCAGTAGGTTTTTGATTGTGTTAGGGTTGGAAGTTGGGTTATCATGAGTCCTTAGTTTAGAAGATTTGCCAGGGGAGATTACATAGCATTGAGCCTTGATTTTTCTTTATTAGATATCTATCAGCATTTTCATTATCTATCGTCTGATTTACTTAGGTTAAAGAATTAAATTATGACGATAAATAATAGAGATATTTATGAGTGTTGATGGATGAGTTGTGTAAAATAATATTTTTTTATTTTAATATATTTTAATTTTATTTTTGACTGATTCTTATTTCGAAATGTCAATTTCGTTTTAATGATAGTTATTTTTCTTAGGTTTTGAAAATATAAAATAAAAAAAAATTAATTAGAAAATTTGTTGAAACAACTTGACTGTTAAAGATTTTTTTTTTCCAAAAAAAATATCTTAATTATTGATATATTTTTAATAATTGAGAAATAAAAATACTTCGAATAATCAAGAAATAGATAAAAGGAAATCAAAGAAGAAGCCGTCGATCGCGTCCGCTGACGACCGTCACGCCGATGTCGCGACCCCCCGCTGCGCTGCATCTCCGCCACCGCACCACCGCCTCCCTCCTCCGCCGCTCGTTCGCCTACCTTCTCTCTTCCCCTTCTCTCCTCCTCGCCTCCTTCCTCCTCCTCTTCTTCCGTTCTGCTCTGCTCGCCGGCACCCTCCGGCTCTCTTCTCTCCCTGACCGCGACCCCGCCATACGCTCCCTCCTACACCGCCTCTCCTTTTCTCCCTCTTCCTCATCCTCCTCGACCCATCCGGTTCCTCCTCCTCCTCCTCCTCCTCCTCCTCCCCACACTGCCCGCCGCCGACCCCCTTTCTTCCACCTCACCCGCCTCGGTACCCTCGACGATGACGGTCCCTTCTCAGACCCTTCCTCCTCGGCCTCCTCTCGCCGCGGGTTCCTCGCCCTCAACGCCTCGTTCCCTGCCCTCTTCCTCCTCGATGATGGCACCGTCGGGCACCGGAGTTGGACCGAGCCCCCCCTCAAATTTAGGGTCCCCGAGTTTGTTCCCTCGTCCCCCTTCGTATTTTCCTTTCCCGATATGGCTGATCCTGTTGGCCTTGATGTAGATCGAGATCGGTTCCCCGATCTCCGGATCCTTGGCCGCGGGTTCGATCTTGATCCTCGAGATGCTACGGCGATCATTTACCTCCTCACTCTCCTTTCTGCCACCCACGCTCTCGCCATCATTGGATTTCTCCTCACTTACACCTCCGCTCTCGGCATCGTTTTCTTCACCATCGTAACTTCCCAGCTAGGCAAGCCCGTCTCCGTCATCAATACCATCTGCTCTGGAGCGCAGTTAGGGATGCGACGGCTCACGGGATTCGTGTTCTTGAGGTGGGCTGCGAGGGATGCTCTGATCCAGTTCCTGTGCATCTGGTTCTTTGCAGATGTGCGAGACCAGAATATACTCTTCAAGCTCTTTGTCAAGGTCAAGCTCATGCCCTTTTCACTCTCTCCAGTGAATCCATGGCCTGGTCCATACGATGAGGCGCTGTCTGGTTTTTTCTTTGTCTGGGCTCTGGTTGACACAGCAGTATCCCTTGTGTTTGCGGTCGTCCCTTCAGTGGTGATCATGGACCATGATTTTCGCCGGCGAGGGAAGGATGTATTGAAAGAAGGTTTCTTCTTGACATCGCTGATGCCAAGACAGGCCATCTGGATCAAATTATTGGAAACTCTAGTTTGTGCTTGTATGGGGAGATGGATGGCAACAGTGTTTGGCTGGAAGTTATTTGTAACAGCTTTTCTCTCAATCGCAGAAGTCTACTTCATGGTAGTTTGGCTGGTCTTCTATTTGTCAGCGAGGTGTAAAGATGGAGAATTGATAGGTCGGCCATTTGGGGCAAGAGATTTGGAGGATTTTCTAAATGGCCTCAGGTGATTATTGGAGATGATGAGCTAACTGAATGATTTTGTTCAATAGCTTCCCGTGCTGTGATGCAAATTGAGGTATTACTGTTTTCTTTTCAACCAATTTGTTGTAATCACTTTCATTTTCACGATCCTCGCCTTTTATGCAATGCTGTGCTACCTGAGTTTGTCAACAAGGGGCATATTCAAATGTACAGTTTTTTGTGAAATGATTGTTCGTATATTATCCTGTGTATATATGTAGATGTTAGTACGGTGTAACTGTTAACTTTTGATCTACTGGTTTGGATGTGCCGTTGCCAACTTAAAATTACAGCATTCAAATGTTCCCAACTCTGCTAATTTAGCAAGGACTTTTCCAAGTGTAATGGTGCTCTTTGCTTTGCATGAAGATTTTGAAGCCCTTCTTCTTTTTTGTCTCATGTTGCACTGATTGTTTTTCATGAAACATACGGTGGTTCGCAATTTGGTAGCAGGCAATTGGAAGTATTTGGATCATTGGATTTTTTTTTCGTGATAGAAGTGTTGGTTTGTTCAATTGTCAGCTTCTGAATCAATCTTTTGCTATGTGGAAAGATTAGCAGGTAATATGTTATTGTGTCTCAACTGAATTACTCATCTTTATCATACTTTTGAGAACATTTATGCTGACCTTTTGGTGTAAAGAATTGTAGATCAAGGATAATTCAATGGTGTTTTCAGGGTTGTTGTTTTTTTTTTTTAATTTCTATTTTTCTTTATGATTACATGGACAGGAATTTCTCTGATCTTACTGCAAAACCACATTCTGTCATCAATGAAAAATTTGAAAAATTCATGCTTTCTCCTTATGTTCATCTCTCCCCCTGAAAATCCTTCAGAGAAAAGAAATACGAAACATTGCGGAAACAATAGATTTATT
Organism: Alpinia galanga; assembly: GCA_037177395.1. Lineage (NCBI taxonomy): Eukaryota > Viridiplantae > Streptophyta > Magnoliopsida > Zingiberales > Zingiberaceae > Alpinia > Alpinia galanga. Next base: position 15,768 of record JBAMHZ010065837.1, read on the forward strand.
GTTCACTATTTGCAAACTTTTCATTTACTTGCAGACAGATCACAATAGATACTGAAGAATTATGTGAAACAATTCCTCCTAGGAAAGCAACTCCAACCACCAGGGTGTGATTGGATAAATACAAACATATGATTGTTCTGAATTCTGATGAATATTAAATTGCAATAAGGAATCAATTTGTTAGCATGACTTCCTAATCTTGTATCATGCCTAGCATGTTCATTTTTACTAATGGATGATAAGTTTTTTTTTTTTTTGCGAATATCAAAGCAATGAGGCTCTGGCTGACAAAGCATTTTTCCTTTTCAACTTGATGGTCTAAATACTTCCGGAGTGTAAAATGTAAGATTGAAATTAACTAAAATGTGAAGTGAACTCTTACTATCACCTTTAGGTTAAGAATAGATTGTTTAGAACTTGATAGGAACAAAGCAAACAACAGAGAACTTGAAAGAACCGTACAGTAATAATTAAAAGAACATAACTTGTCACTTTGATAATTAAGAGGCATGATTGATAACTATTTGTTATTAACCTGAAATGTGAGCAGTAACTTTTAGTTGATGTGCCAGATTTCAGCATCTGACAGTTACATTCTATTCGTTCATTTTTTGAAATTTAGTAAATGATAGATGAACTTTAGCTTACAAATGAACAAGTTTAATATCTTACACAAGATACTGATTGAAATTATTTAATGTATCTTAGCTGGTTGATTAAGTAGGATGAATCAATAACTGAATAGTAGTAATGAGAGAGAAAAAAGTTAATATTTTTCGAGAAAAAGGGAACGCTAATGAATGAAACTCCATAAATTTCTTGATATCCTGAGTCTGATGTACACTTGATTTCGAAGCGAACCAAAATAGTACTCCTTTGTTTATTGGAATGCATGGATATGAATACGATGGACCTTATTCTTTGTATATCTGTAACATATGCAGATTTTGATATTCCAATAAATCTGTGAATCTCAGATCTTTAGTTATCATGGCCTGACATTTCATGCGATTTTGTTGCATCTTTTTGTGTCAATATAAAATTCTTGATGACCTAATTATAAATGAATTTTACTTGTAAATTAAACTTAGAGAGGTAAACGTGACCGACAATAATGTGATATATCTCCATTTGAAATTCAACATTCTAAAATTCAATATTCTAATTTTTTTTTCATTTTTGAAATTCTTTTCCCCTTTTTGATTCGTGTTTTTGAGTGCATTCATGTATTTAGTCATGTCCACTATTATAGCTCAATGACCTATCAATTTTTTCTAGTGCATTCGTTTATTTGGTCATGTCCACTATTGCAGCTCAAATTTTCACTATATATTTCATGCTACAATACCTAGTATTATACCGTACTGAATTTTTCAATATTGGTATAAAATTTTAATATTTTTTAGTGTCGATACCGAAATTTTTAGTACTGATATATTTCGGTATGAACAATATGAAATTTATACTATATCGAAATTTCAGTATACTAAATTTTCAGTATATCAAATTTTCAGTACGGTATCGATATATATTTTTCCATATTTAAAATTTCAGTACGGTATACAGTAT
>JBAMHZ010066047.1:0-17334 GCA_037177395.1 Alpinia galanga
AAAAGGGTCTTCAGGTGGGTGAAGGATGGGATAGAGCCTACCGGTAATTTCTCGAACCATCTATCAGTGGGTCCGGTCAGGGCGTTGGAAAAGACCTTGCATTTGGTGGTCTCAGTGTATTGGTATAGTAACGCCGCCTTTTCAAACTTCCTGAGGTATTCCTCCAGGTCGGACGAGCCATTATACTCCCCGATTTGTAGGGCCTTGAACCTCCTCGGCAGTCCTTCAGCTACAATCTCCTGGGAGAGGGGAGTATTCGGCTGATCCAGCAGGGCCTTTCCCTTAAGGGGCTCCTTTGCCGCGGTCTTCCGAGATACTTCGCCTGTCTTGCCTTCTCTCGGCTTGACGGAGGAGGATTCGGCTGGCTTCAGTGGGATTTGCGCGAAGGCAAGGGGGATGGACATGGAGCTGGGGCAAAGGGGGCCACCCGTCGGCAGAGTGGCGTCTGATGGCGAACGTAGTACCGGAGCGGGTTTTGCTGGAGTTGCCGTGTAACCCAGTGTCGTTGGAGCGGGCGTAGGCTGCTGAGAAAAGTGTCTTCGTAGGATCCCCTCCATGGTCGCTGTGACAAGGGTAACAATGTCGTCTCTACTCATGGTTGCTCCTTCGCCGGAGTTCCGACTGTGTGAATTCTCCCTCTGATATCTCATTTTGGCTCCGGCTTGCAGCGAAGGATGATATTTCCACAGACGACGCTAATTATGTTGCTGGCCGAAAACCCGAAAGGAGAGAGGGGAGCCAATCCACGCGTAGGAAGTCTAGGTCCGGGAAGAAGAGCACCTGAAAGAGAGCAAGAACTAGGTTACAGGGGACGCCTAATAGCTTGGTGTAGTGGCAAAGAAAATTGCCTTTACGTATTAACTATGAGATCGGTTGACGGGGGTGTCGGCAAGTGAATCATCTTTTTGCATAAGAAAATTGCCCAATAGCTTGGTGTAGTGGCAAAGAAGAATAATAGAATAACTCAGTTCGATCTTATGTGGAGATATGATTTGATAACAAATTTTAGAAAAAAAATTATAGAGGTAATTTTATGTGCAAGAGTTTGTCCGGCAGATGGAGTAAGACTTTAGCATTGGACAATCTTTTAGGGATGACGCGACTGCAGAATTCGAATTAGATCGCTAAAGCTACGAGTGCTTCTTTAGTTTACTCATGCAGTTGATAAAGATTTGATGAGGTTCTGATTTCTTTTAAACCGTAGGGCCAAGCTGATCACTCTGAGAGATTAGTCGGACTGAAAACTCAGATACTCCAATATTAGTAAAAAAAAAAAAATTGCCCGGGAGCTACGGTGTACTCTCTCTATGGTATTTTAGATTTTATTAGAATATTTTTAAATGCGATTTGGATTATTTTTTCTTTATAATTAAAGTATATATTAATTAATTTTTTTATTAATATTTGATTGATATAAATGGTTATATTTGAATATTTAAAATTATTAAAATATATATTTAATTTTTAAAATTATTTAATAATTATGAAAGTATTATTAAAATGATCGTTTTTAAAAAATAAATAAAATTTAAAATTATTTCAAAAAAATTAAAATTAATCATAAAATTATTTTAAAAACTCAAACATAACTTTAAGCATTATTTTTAAATTATGTATTAACAATTTATATATCAAAGATTTTGAAAATAATTTTAAAACAAAATAAGACTGTATTAATATATTTAAAAAAATTAATTTTGAAAATGAATATTTAAAATTATATTTTGAACTTTTTTAGATTATTTTAAATTTATATTATAAGACTGTTAATGAGAACCGTATATCCTGTTCCACCTCTTTTATAATTTTCAAAACCCATTTTAATTATAATATATCAGTTTGAAAACCGATTAGGTTTTTAGGGTTCTAGATCACCCACCCACCCCCCGGTTCCTTTTTCTCCCGCTTACGCCGCGTCGCCGTCGTCGCTGCACCTCATCGCCGTCCCTAGCTCACCGTCCAGGTAAGCTCTCGCTTCTCCCTCTCCTTCTTTCCTTCTCTCTCTCCCCCTCGCGTTTGGTGCCGATCCAGTGTCGGAACGGCGTCTCAATGCAGATTCCGGAACGGCAAAAACAGCCGGTATCAAGCGGCACGGGTCGGCATCGGAAATCCTGTTTACAACTATCTAAAATTTATCCTATATGATTTTAATTTGTCAGATAGTGGTAAATCAAGAACTATAAATAGCAACAGAATGATTTCTGCAACAGAACAGGTACATTTCAAAGATTCAACTTTTTTCCTTGCTGTCTTAGTTGCTTAGCAGTTTGATGACTCATTTAGATTTATGGTACACTGAGGTCTTTCATAGTGTGATATGGAAAAATGTTCATCCTTTTAAATTGTTTCTTGCTTCAAATTTTTATGTTTTTTTTTTCTGAGTTTGTGTCTTGGAAGCTATAAATTTTAATTTGTTTGAACTTTGATGCATATTCCCTTCCCCTTTTAACCTGCTTTTCCTAATGTTCATTGAAATCAATCTGTGAAATATCAATTTTCTATTCTGCAGAAAGTGCTAATAATTGTATCCAATGCTGCTTGTCTTTAGGAGTATGACTTATTGAGATAATGTAGTATTGGTAATTGAGGCCTCTCTTTTTGTAATTAATCTGAGTGCTGACTTTACAGAAGATTGCCGATGAGCTGGATGTGAGAGCAAGAAAATATTTGCGGGGTGATGGTGCTAATTTGGAGGTGTGCTTTATTGATATATTCTGAATTATATCCTTCATCATTTTGTACCTTTCATTTTGATTAATTGCTCATTTTGTTTTTTTGCATGACAGACATTACAAGACAAGAAGCTGAAAAGTCAGCTTGCCATTAGGGAAAAATTATATGGACAGTCAGCAAAAGCTGCTGCTAAGGCAGAAAAGGTTCATCTCTGATACTTATTCTCCTCTTATAATGTTAGTTCCAAATTTTTATCTGGTTTTTAGCTTTTCTTCTTGATGCCCTATTCAAAAGATGTACAATATATTGCTTTCTATCGCTCCATTCATCCTGACCCATCAATCAGATCTACTTCCAAATTATCAGATGATGACCAACTACATCACATAATTAAGGTCATAATAATATTAGGATCTATGATTGTCAAACTTGTCAGAGAAATACTTGAACCAATGGAATAGAGATAAGATTCTACAATTCACATACAAACTCAATGATCCAGATGGTGCATCTCATAGGAGATTTGTCCCGCTGTTTATTCTTGGCGTTGGATCAAAAAAATTCTTGAATCAGGTGTCACACCTCAAGGGTGACCTTCCCTCAAATGTGAAGTATCTCCCTCAAGCCATGCTACAATTTTTTCACATAATTTAATTACCCTAAGTTACTGAATTAATTTTGGCAGAACCTCTCTTGTAGTTTTATAAAAAACCCTACCATATAAATTTTTTTATAGGAAATAGGATTACACGACAATGTGCTTGCAGAAAAATCCAGTCAGTGCCATTGGAATTTGTAAGTTTTGCCCATTAGGACTGATTGTTTATTGTTTTTCTGTACCTAATTTAATACTGTCTATATACTCGCGTCCTGTTGTGTTTTTTGGGATTTTCCTTACTTGCTAGGATTTGGATTTGAATGTTTTACTCTGGCCTTGCTTTTTGTTACTCTAAATTTCTGCTTGTTTCCAGAAGGGATAGTCCTATATAGTCTGCAGCTAGCTAGTCAAATCTATACTATGTGCCTGCTTGTGTATTAACCTAGGCTGTCCCTGAAACAATATTTTACTTTTTTGTTTTATTTTCTGAGGCACCTACTTCCATTTAATCTACTGCTGAATTCCTCCGTAAATTCAATTTTTTTAACTAAAAGGGTAGATCATGTGGTTGTTTTGTTTTCTTGACTAATTTGTGTCTCTTTTTTTCTTATATATTTCAGTGGTTGCTGCCTAGTGAGGAAGGCTATTTGGAGCCTGAAGGTTTAGAAAAGACATGGATGATCAAACAGGAGTCCATAGTTCGTGAAGTGGATATTGCAAGTTTCAGAAAGCCATTTGATATGATCTTACCTGGTAAATTGTTGCTTATCTTGGTTTGCATGTTGAGATATGAATGATTTATTTGTGCCAAAATACTTTCAGTTATATGACACAGCCACTTTTGACTATTCTAATTTTAGTGCTAGTACACTTTTTTTATACTTCAATATTTATAAATGTTTCTTTGTATTTTTACCTACTTTGTATCTTGCTGTTCTTTTCCAGATTTAGGTCCATACAAACTGGAATACACGCCAAGTGGACGTTATATGGTGATGGGAGGTCGTAAAGGCCACCTGGCAATGATAGATATGATAAACATGAATCTAATCAAAGAGTTTCAGGTTTGTTTCCGATTCCAGCTGTGAATGCTAAGTTAACCCCAAAATGTCATGCATCATAATGTATTTTGAGATTACATTTGTTTCATGTAATTGGCTGTGTATGAGATGATATCACAAATTTCTGATGCACTGTAGCAAAGGAAATCTTGAAACCTTTATTTTCTTCCATAGAGGACACTTTTAGTTTTAGCAATTGTGAGAAGTGAATTTCTAGTGGAAGGTATCTTCCAAAACACTTAATTGTCATTGGTAAGAAGGGTGTACTGAGCAAACTGTATCTCTAGGAATCAGGTTAGTTTAGTTTGAGGATAATGTTTTGTCCCAAAGAATGCTCTAAAAAATTAGGGTCTTGGATTAGGTACAATATGTAAATTTTTTAACAATTCAATCCACTACTTTTTCACTACAATCACATCTAGCTTGTGTTTGGTGTCAGACTGATGAATTGTAAGGGCCGTAATTCAAAGTTTGGGAATAAATTTAGTGTTTATTTTAATTTTTTAAAATGTTAAATTTCTAGTTTATTTAATTTTAAGAGTTGTTTAAATGTTTAAAAGTTTGTTAGGTTTTTTTAGAGCTAAGTTAGGTTTTTTTAGAAGAATTGGTCGTGTTTTGAGATTAGGAAAGAGGCTTTAATCCCATGTAATGAATTAATATTTCAAGTTATTATAGTTTTTTCCTTTTTGAGTTTTGAGTGTTTGACATTAGCCTGATGCTTTTAAATCCATGCCACTAAGTTCTTGTTGCATATAAATATCTTGATTGTCTAAATATCACTTGCTTTTCTTGTTAGGTTCGAGAGACTGTTCGAGATGCCGTGTTCTTGCAAAATGAGCAGTTTTTTGCAGTTGCTCAGAAAAAGTAATTTTTTCTTGTCATATGCAAGGATAATATGGTTGGCTTAGCCAAATCTTTTGTTACCTTTTTGTTAATGGTTTTTTTTACTATAACATTGTATTTTTTTTTTAAATTTAAGCTATGATTATTTGGTTTCTTGTATGGTGCTACATGTTGTACAAGTAGAGTGATAGTGAGAGTGCTTTGAAAATTTTTCTGCAAAATTACAATTTCTTAATTTCGCTTAGTGATCATATCTAAGTTCCTTACCATGACATTAATTTGGAACTTGTATAAAAAAATTTCCTTTTTAATTTACTTTTGTCTTAGATGAGTAACATCTTTATCCAACATTTTTAAATATGCAGGATCTCCATGATCAAAGTAGTGTAACATTGTCTTAACATTCCTAACCATTTCATGGTAGAAAAAATTGCGCCTTTCCTACCTCTGGCCTGAATGATCCATGCTTCCGTGCTTCGTTTAGTGTGCAAATGGATGTTCATGTGAAACCCAAGTTGGTGCTCAACTAGGTTGGTCCTGTGTAAGATTAAAAGGATATATCTGTTCAACGTATCCTTGAACCCAAGCTGCTCCTGTGCTTAAATTAACATTACCTGAATATTTAGTAGTGCAAGCCAGGTCAAATTTGTTTGTATGGAAATTCTTCCTACTCAAGTGAAATTTCGTTAGACCTTGTATTCCAATGTACTCCTTGCATTTGATATAAAGTGGATCTCCTTAGTTTGTGATTGCATGATTCTAAATTTGCACATTTCACTTTGTTAGCGTGTGATTCTTTTGAGTTTATGTTCTTTGTTTATTTGAAGTTGAACTAATGGTCAAAATGGCTGACTGAAATTTTGGCAGGTATCCCTACATATACAATTGGAGAGGAACAGAGATCCACTGTTTAAAGGTAGTGCATCATAAACTTTTTATAGCTGCTTAGCTTAGCTCCTTTTGGTGGTTTTTGGTTAATTATTGCCTGAGTACTTCCGTTCATAACTTCTCCAAATTCAGTAGTAATTTGATTTGTTGTAACTTCTTTACCTACCTGTCTTTCTCTCTCTAACTAGAATTCCAGCATCAGTCATGAATCTCTTTGTTAGAACCTTTATTACTGATGGCATTATACAGTTTCAGCCACTTATTGTCCTATCTCAGATTTCATAGCTGATACACTCCCACTATGGAATTGGTTTCTACTCTGCACTGGTTAACCATGAGAATTTTATCTGCATCCTTATTTTTCTTATTGTTCAACTATTGTTGCACTGCTTGACTACAAGAATACTTCTGTAATTATATTAGATCTCACTGTTTAATGACTGCTATCAATTGCAGGAGCATGGTGCAGCTTTAAAGCTTCAATTTCTTGACAAACATTTCCTCCTGGTTTCAGTGAACAAATCTGCTCAACTCCATTACCAAGATGTGAGCACGGGTGTTATAGTCGCCAATTACCGAACTGGTCTAGGCCAAACTGATGTGATGCAAGTCAATCCTTATAATGCCGTTATTGGTTTGGGCCATTCAGCTGGCAAAGTCACCATGTGGAAGCCAACTAGTGCAAAGCCCCTGGTTACTATGCTTTGTCATTTTGGCCCTGTCACTGCCATTGCCTTCCACAAGGGAGGTCATCTGATGGCCACTGCTGGCATGGATCGCAAGATCAAGTTATGGGACATCAGGAAGTTTGGCCTACTCCATTCATATACTGCGCATGCTCAGACTCTGGATTTTAGTCAGAAAGGCTTGCTCGCGCTAGGAAATAGATCTCATGTTCACATCTGGAGAGACTCGGGGAATCAAGACTATAAACAATATATGAGCCATGAAATGGTTAAAGGATATCAACTAGCAAAAGTCTGTTTTCGACCGTATGAAGATGTTCTGGGTATTGGCCACTCCATGGGTTTATCTTCCATACTTGTTCCTGGAGCCGGTGAGCCTAACTTTGATTCTTGGGTTGCGAACCCTTATGAAACTAAAAAACAAAGGAGGGAGAAGGAAATTCATGCTCTCATCGATAAGCTTCAGCCGGAGACAATCATGTTGGAGCCAACTAAAATTGGTACTGTCAGGCCACCAAGGACCAAAGCAAAGCCAACCAAGAAGGAAATTCAAGAGGAAATGGAAGCTGCAATTGACGCAGCCAAGAGCATCACCTTCAAGAAGAAGACCAAAGGTAGGAATAAGCCAAGCAAGAGGGCCAAGAAAAAGGAGGAAGAGGTTTTTAAGGCGAAGAGACCCTTTGTAGAGCAAAAAACCGAGGAGAGACCTTTTAAGAAACAGAAGAAGGAAGAGGCTGAATTGCCTAAAGCTTTGCAGCGGTTTTCTCGGAAGAAGGCGCAGTGAGACAAAGTAGGCTTGCTGTTCTTATTTACGTTCCTTCTATATTTCACTATGTAAAATAGTATTATTTTGTAACGTGAATTTTGGAGGCAACTTAACCAACTTGTGTTTTTTAAAGTAATGTGTATTTTTTTTTTTATTTACGGAGGAAGGCCTCATTGCAAATATTGTTAATGAGTATCAGTATGATTAGTAAGTATGGTGTAGATGTACTCAGTTCAACATAAATAAATCTAAACTGAAACTGATCTAAATTAAATACGATTTTCAAATTACTTATTTTAATATAACAAAAAATATCACTTTTTAATAGAAATTACTTTTATCCTAATTTTCTAAAAATTCTCTGTTTCTATTAATTTTTTTATTCAACTACATAAAAAGTGTGGGCGAGATAGGGTGCCGGTACGGCCATTAGAGGAGTGGTGACTCTGATAATGACGAAACGGTTGCTACGTAGAAATGACTCTTCAAGATTAAAAAACTAGCAGTTGAATCTTTTTTTCCACCTCATAGTCACCAAGGGGACAAAGCTTATTGTAGATCCAATTAAGCGTGTATGAACCCGTTAGTTGCTCGCTTTCCAGGTAGAGCTGACGATATAGAGAAAAGCTCTACTCGTTTGGTTCTTTAAATTGATTTCTGTAAACATTAGCTCATGTCTCCAGTCTTCGTGCCACCGCCTTGACTCGGGCAAAAAGAGAGTTTAATCATGATTCATGCGCTGAAAAAAGGAAAACCACTTGGGCACGAGCTTGACTGTCAAAACCCCCAAGTTCCCCAATAGAATTATGGAAATCAATAGTGAATTATAAACAAGGATTAAATCTTTGATTGGTCCTCTTTGTTCGTGCCATTTTAGTATCAATTTACCTGATTGAAAATGGTCAGATTTGCATATCTTCTTATCATGGTGGATTTAGGCATTCACTAATACATACAAATAAAAAATAGATAATATTTGTTTTAACTGTAATAGTAACATTAAAAGGCTAAAAGTTTATACCATATTAACTAAAACTTACCATAAGTTAAATACTTAAACTACATAAAATTTACAAGCGCAATGTGTAACTTACTGAATTAATAGAACGGTGGATTCATCAACTTTTGCAACTATGTGAAAGGAATGATGTTGATATGAGAAAATAATATTTGGAAAGATTTAAAACTGGTCGTGTGTTGAATGAAGGGAAGGGTTCTTGATACTGTTGATTCTTGTAGTTGTTATTATTTAAAACGGTTTGTGTTATACGAATAAATGTATGGGTTATTTGATTCATCTTTAAAGAAATGGAAGAGTTTCGTCATTACTTGTAATTTTTAATTATTGTTATAGTCAACTTAATGGATAATAGAGTGAAGCAATCAATTTAATTAATTATTATCTCCAAGTACGCCATCTTTAAAAGACTTACAAGTTTGTCAATTTGAGGTCAACCGCATATGGGCAATCTCTATTTGAACATAAACCCAAGTGTCGAACTCAAAGTTCACTTATAAGGCAGAACAAGTAAAGTGAGTTTACGGGATAGCTTCAAACTTTAAAGTCGGGTCATGTTTAACTACAAATTTTGCACGTAAAGAAATTCCATCGATCAAAGTACACCTTACTCTTGAGAGCGTATGTATGACTGGTGTAGTATAAAATGAATGATTCATGACCCGTGGGAGTTATTGTCGACATCAAGTCAATTTTTGACCCTAGTTTACAAACACAAGTGCAGAATCAATGAAATAATGACATTTAAGTGTACTTAATCAAACCAACAACAACAAAAAGAAAAAAAAACAAACAAACAAACAAAAAATCCTTGCAATTTCTACTCCCACAACCCCTCGGATACATGTAAATACAAACACACTAGCTTCTTTTCTTCGCTATTTCCTCTTAAGTATCTCTGCGTCCCAAAGCAAGATTGGGTCGTGCATGTTGTGTAGCCATCAAAAGGGCATGTATCAGAATGTAAAAGCCAAGTAAAGCAGGAACCATGAGAGTATCTTGTAGAAAATTCAATAATTTTACTTCTCAGTAGAAAAGAACACTTCGTTTTGGATGCAGATTGCAACTCGTTATCCCTGCTAAAACGGTCCATTATTAAAATGCAACAGAAGGGGAGTCAAAATATTTCACAGCTTACCGATATTCCAGGGATGTGAAGAAGAACCAACGATGTGAAATACAAGCAAATAGAAATCATGGCCCCAAAAACGAAGTTTTGAAAGAGGCGTTTGTTATCATTGCTAGGGATGAAATTTGTCTTCAACAAATTCGTCAGGTTAAATATCCTGCGGGATACCTGCAACAATTGTCAATTTCCAATATTTCATTTGAATTTTTCTATTGTGTTTCATATAATTGAAGTGGTTTATTCATACAAAGAGATAAATTGCCGTAGTAAGCAGGAAATTGAGTAAAGGATAACTCGGAATGAAGCAAAGAAGCCATTTGGGTTGCCCATTCGGCATGCTTGACCTGTATATCCATCAAACATGAGCTTTAGTAAGTCAAATGTATGCATTGAGCTATCTACTCTATTTATCATGTCAAGGCTAGGAAGATTATTATTCAACGCCCATACTTGTATTTGCCTTAGACTGAAACATCTAAAAACAATATCTAGATGACGAATTTTAAACCAATCACCTTTAATATATAGTGAATCACCCCCAATCTGACAAACTTTAATCAAGTTTCATCACATTTCCAGAAAAATATCCCATAATTCCATCCTATTTCCTTGAATCTCCAGCTTTTCCTACTTTTTTTTCTTCTTTTTTTATCAATCTCTCACTTATTGAAAAAGAACATATTTAGTTGATACCGATCTACTTGTGTATCCATACCAGGATCAACCAACTTTAACAACAATGGTTTAAAATACCATGTCAAAGTGCAGCAGGATTAAAGTTAGTTATACCTCAGCCAAATATGGATTTGAGAGATATAGGTCTCCAGTGTGATTTTACCAATCCAGCTGGCAAATAAAGAAGATCTAAGAGGAAATATAGTGTATATTTGTAGTAAAAATCCAGAGTGGAAATTTTGACTCACGCAAAAAGAGTGAGGGAGGAGCTCCGAAGCTGCTGGGTGAAATTCCGCAGGCAAATGTAGACACTGAAAATAATTAAAACAAGAATTATAATCTCTTCGATAAGGCACCAATCTAAAAAATATATCAAAATTATTTTTTGACAAGCCTTTCATACGCACGTGATTGGAATCCATGATGTATATGGATGGAACTTGTTGTAGGTAATTTTGTCTAGCTTGTAGATAAATTCATACCATAAATACCCAATCTGCATGAATCAAAGTATACTTTTCTTTCTTTATTAAAGGAAGTACTCAACCAAACCAGAGTTATGGTTTCCATACTAACCAACAAGGATGATGAAACTATGATTGTCTTTATGTACAATTTCCTTCTAGTTTCAAATTCCTCAAGCTTCTCCATCCATCTTTCAACCTATTTTTGGACATGAAATATAAGCTGCTTTAGGAGAAAAAAACTATATAGCCCATCAAAGTTAAGAGCAAACCAGAATAGATTACACTAGAAGCAGAACAATTTAAGTTGCATCCCTAAACCAACTAGACAGTTAGATAACACTTTAAATTGAATGATCCTAACACTTTAAAATGAAGGATCCTGTTAAATATAATCAATGAACTTACAGTTGGGTGATAATATGCATATATCATGCCTATAATCCAGATATAGCGGTCAAGACCAGATCTGAAATGCCACTCATGCAAGAGCGGCAACCCTGCTTTGGAAGGATTGGGATCTTTGTATCCTGCATGACAAAAACTTAGAAGAATGGAATAATTCGAGTAAAAAAGATAATTACTAGTAGAAACAGAAAATATAGTTCAGCATCAGTATGCCACAAACCTAGTAAGAAGGTAAAAGGACCCATCACAATATCAAACACTCCAGGTACCTCCCATATGAAGATGACCATAAGAAAGCAGCATATTATCTTGACAGCCATTACAGGTGCAATCTCATTATACTTATTGTAGATGGCAAGTGCAGTATAAAGCAAAAGAGTGAAAAGAGTGTGCATTGGACAAATATAGTACAACGTGTAGTCATTGTTTAGGACAATGCAGCAAAATGCCACAAACAAATTTAGCCGCCACATCATCTGTGTAAAATAGGTAAATGTATTTAATTCTTGATCAGTAGGAGAAAATTAATAATAAAAAAAAAACAGTATTGGAATCATGGGGGCACCTGAGCAAACCGAGCAACACGAAAATCCTTGCGCACGTAATAGTAAGAGAAGTTCCCAAAGCCAGTCATCCAAACATAAGCAGCGATGAAGACTCTTATTGCATTGTACATTTCAGCAGCAGCAAAATAGTGGTACAATAAGAATAAAACCTGGGAAGATTTTCACAACAAAAGTACATACAAAAAATCAAGCCAAAACAATTTTATATTAACACTATTCTTACTGAAAGTAATAATCATCACAGTAATAGGCTCATCAAGAAATCAAATTTGTGATTTGAAATGTGGTAAGAACTCCACATCATATAATTTTGCTGGACCATCCACCAAAAGCTATGCTGCAAGAAAAAGGAATTATGACTAGCTCAAGGTATACCACATTTCAGTGACCCTTCCATTTATACTCATATTGGTAAATTTTTTCAAGTCACAACTATCATGAATCAATATATGCCAAGAATGCCACTTTGAAGAATGTCAGATTAAGAAGCAGAAATTCAACAAACCTGCATCCATCCTCTCCATTCATCAGTTTGATGACGATTCAGATACAGTATGGATTTCCCAGTAAAAGCTGATATGTCATTATGCTTTTTTAGAGAAGTCAGGATTGAAGTGATTATAAGGAGAATATAAAGAAAAAGAAATAGGTCCCGGCTGTAACTCTGAAAAGAAACAAATAAGAGATCAGGGTAAAAGGGAGCTAAAATATTAGCAGAAAAGAAAAATATAATACTCGTTATAAGTAGACAGACAACTAAAGAAAATCGGGGGAAGTACAAGTTTGAATCAGATGCATAAGCTGTCATACATCTAAAAATTGCAAAAATAAATAAAAAAGATAAACAATTGTCACAACTTTTTCATATAAAGTTGGTCAAGTTATTATTAAAGACAATATCTTATTTTTCTTGCACTAATCAGATGATAATCAAAAACCTAAAAATGCAATATGTCCATATTAAAGAATCTTTTTTTTCTTTCTTTCTTATTTTTAAATTTTAAGTACATCAAGGAAGAATATGAAGGAGAGGACAATAGAATCTGAATCTAAAGTCTCCAATCAATCAAACCCATAGAGGTTCTTTGAAATTAAATGATTTGTTTGTTACTACTAAACAACATACAAAAACTTTTGATTTTTAAATTGTCATCATCATCAAGCTAAGTTTGTCCAAACTTTTTAGGGTTAGGTATATGAATCTCATTGGCTTCCATTAAGCTCAATCCAAAGCTACATCTATAGTTATATTCAACTCACTAAAATATGCATTAAATAATATTTTAATTTATCTCTTCTACCTTTATACCTTCCAATCTAATAGATACGAATCTTCTAACTAAAGAAGCTATTGGCTGCTTCTGAATATGTATATATAATCTCAAGTTATTTTCTCTCATTTATCATATATTTGAGTTATTCCTAATTACTCTCGAATAACTAGTATTTTCGTTTTATGCATTCTAATAATTTCACACACTCATCTTAGCCACTAATATCAGCTACTCTCACTTTTTATATATGTTGCTTCTTAATGTCATAATACTTTTGATACATAAATTATGATGAACCATACCACAATCAAAATTTTCTTTTTTGCATAAGGGTTATGTAAGGACCACATCTATAGAAACTCATCTTTCAGCCATCAATTTTTTATCCTGTTAACGTATTGTAATCAATATCCCCTTTTCATTGAATAATAAATCTGAGATCTCTAAAACTCTTTCTTACAAGAGAGTTCATATCAATTCATCCGTCTTAGATGATTTGTCTGTAATTTTCTATTGTTGAAACTACATTTCAAATAACCAAATTTTATCATGCTTATAGTTTTTTAAAAAATTTCCCCTTAATTCAAGTTTCAAATTTAATTTAATTACACTCACATTACTTCATATAATATAATCTAGAAATAATAACTGGTGATATTATCTTCAATATGATTTGGTAGTCCATCTAGTGCCAATGTAAAAAAGATAGGAACTTAAAAGTATTTCATACAAAAGAAATATGGATGTGAATTGAAATGATTCATTTCAGGTAATATCCTGAAGTTAATATATATGGCTATTGTTTAACACAGTTTATCTTGCAGAAAATGAATAGTTATTCTTTATGATTGCACATAAGCACCCTGTTATTATTCAACTAAACCAATAAATTCTGCATCATTAATTTATTCAATATGCAACAAAAATAACAATAAAGCAGTACTCAAGAACCTTGGTGGTTTGTGAAAACAGATTTGTTCGGTCACAGATGTAGAAGTAAATAAGAATAGCTCCAAATTCTGCCCTGAATAACATTAGCAAGTTAACCAAAGGTCAGTAGTCATACATCCAAAACCAATCAAATTGAAGTAAAAAAGAAGGGACATACATGGCTCTCAATAATGCTCTATGTTCAAGCAAAAAAGACTTGTCCATTGATATAAACCTAGAATGTGTCAATGTCAGAAGAAAAAAAATAATGTCACTTTTTACAAGCATATACATAGAGTAGAAAAATCATTCACCGACCTGAATAAATTTGCTCTGACTGATGTATGCCGGGATCTTATAGAAGAGGATCTTGATATGCCTCCTTCCATTAAAGCATCCCTATCATTTCCTTTGGATGTTTCTTGCTCCAGGCCAGCCAAATTTGTGTCTGAATGACTGTATCAAACAAGATATAACATTTCCAAGTAGAACATATGACCAAACTGATGTATCAGTCAAGTGTATTCATAACATATAGAAATTGAAAATAGGAAAAACTGGAAAAATATTCCCATACAATCTTCAAAGTTAAGTTACTCCAAATTCCATGTCAAGTAGTTCACTTAAACAAATAATATGCTAGATTTACTAACAGTATTTTCTCATTACCAAAGACTTATGATGGATGAAGGAATAAATACAAAAAAGAAAATTATTGCACTCAGTTTAAATTAAGGCTGTTCACTCGTGAATTTGACTTACAACTGAATGTTTTTGATCTAAAACATCATGCTAAAATCCTCTCATTAGTGGTAATAAACTCCACATGTTTCAAATTCAGATACACCTCTTTATTATAAATTTTTTAATCAACTCAAATAGCACTGTCAAGCACACTTCAGGTTCAAATTTATATACACTGTTGCAAATTGTGTTTAACAATTTTAGCCTCCATAGTAATGAATTTATGTTTCGCTGACTCTCTATCTGAGTCCTTCTTGGTAAGTTTGAAATCATAACATATTAAAGTGGTTGTACAAGATCTAGTAGAGAAAAAAAATGTACATGATTCAGAATGAAGACTATGTCTAGTGTATTCACCGTAGAAATCTTACACTTTTGTAATGAAGGAAGATTTTTGGTACGCCAAAAATTCTGAATATATCCATGCAATAAAAACAGGTAGATATCCAAGCACGAAGGAAACCTGCAATAGACAATGGATCAAGTCTAATCACAATTTTTAGAAAACCTATGTCATAGATAAAATAACAAGGTTAGCTTTGGAACAAGCATATTTTGGATCTGATCAGGACTTTATGCAGAGAAGTAAAATTAGGTAAAATATTCAACTCAGTTACAGCTTCAATTCCTAACCAAATTGAATAAATACATAATTGTCTCTTATCCAGATATATTTGCCAAAAATATTACTCTAGCCTTGAAACTTAATTCAAGAGACTAGCATTGTGGTTATATGTCAGCCAGGCATTGTTCTACAAGTATTTTCTTCAGAAAAAATTGAAAGTTTCAACTACATCTTTGGTTAGTTGAAAAGCTCTGAATCGATAGTGCAACTCATCACAAGACCCTAGTTCTTCGGAAACATCATTTTCTTGAGCATCGTGCACTTCCACTGTGCGCGCAACACTGTCATGTGCACCCACCGAACACTACGGAGAGTTCAAGTGAGTGCGAACGCATCTTAACCAAAAGCGAAAAAATAAAAAGAATTGAACTTAGCAGTTTTTCTAAATTAGGTCGAGTTTCATTAATCACAGGCCTAAAGGACGGTTTTCGCATCGATTCGAGAATCGCCAACTAAATGGTTCTACATCGAACTACTACCTGAGACCTGAAAACTTAACAATACACCAATTTGACTCAAACCAAAACTCCTACTACTACTGCAAATGCTCATCCTACCTGTCCGGGCGTAACCGGTCCTGACTCCACCATCTTCCTCCACAACTGAGCTCTCTCAACAAAAAAAAAGCTGCAAGAAACGACAGAATTCAACAACCAAATAGATCCACGAACACCGGAGCAAATTAAAGATCTAGCTACCTTCTTACTGGGATCAGAGGGATAAGAGGTGGATCTTCATCAACGGGGAGAGCAATCCACAGGATTTCACAAGCGATGAAGCAAGAAAGGACTTTAGATTGGCCTCCAAATGGAGTCAACAAGAGAATCCGGAAATTGCAATGCTACGATTTCGGGCGATAAGTCGCCCTTTCCCCAGGCGAGTCGCAAGAGCAGTTGGAGAGGGATGTGGGAGGGCCGTCGGGGTTTGGTGACTACTCATTACTTTTTTTGTCTTCTTTTGAAGAAAATTTCTCTTTCCCCTTGTGAATTTATTAACCTTTTTATTTCACCCTTTCTTTGCCCATTTTTATCATTCAAAAGTGTAATTTACACAGATTTAAATATAAAAGTGTAATTTATTAAAATACAAAAGGCGAATTGAAAAAATAAAAATGTAATGGGGCAAGGTGAAATTTGCTCACCTTCTGGAACGGATATTAAAACGGAGATAGACGGCGGGTCGGTGGAATAAAGCCTGTAGAATGTACGGTGGATTTAGCCACCGAACGGATTACTTTTCCGGCGAAGATTATACGTGTTTTTCGAGCAAGACAGGCAACGAAGTATTTCTCGCTGCTGACTGAGTGACTGTGATGCTTTATCCATGATTTGGAAGACGTGGCAGCAGGTAGTTGGCAGGCATGTATCTATAAAATCACGAATTTTCCAATCGTACGCCGTGAGATTACTACTAACAAATGGTTTACTCAGTCTACTAATCTCATCATAATGAGTCCGAGCACCAATCACGATTAAATAATTTTAATTGACAAATATTTAGATGAACGAAACTAACAGGCCTTAGTTTGTTTCCCTACGTCCACATTAAAGGGCTGGAGAATGTGGGCTTCGTATCCAAGCGGGCCTAAGCCCAAGAAGTCGAACCTCTCTCTCTCTCTTTCTTTTTTTTTGTTTTCCTTCGTAGTGCCTTAATTAGGACTTACAATGGTTGTTTTTATAAATTATAAAAGTCTCATTCGAGATTGCTTGTGGGTCCCATGCAATCTAATAACGCGGGTCGCTTCATCTGGTTTAAAAGGAGAAGAGCAAGTCTGTTTCTACTATTTATTTATTTATACATGAGCGACGTGACGTGACCATTTTAAAAGCAAAAGGTGAAGATGGAAATAGAATACGAGTTTTGGACTCCAAACAAAGTTGACCACTTTGGATCGCCCAATCAGATTCGCCGCCGCGCCTTCTTTTAATTTTAATTCGTCCGATTGGCGATTGCTTAGAAGTTCCCTCTTTGTGTAATTCTTTTGCA
>JBAMHZ010066155.1:0-17328 GCA_037177395.1 Alpinia galanga
ATATACAATTTAATATGTTCCTGATTTTCATACTTTATGTGATGTCTGACACTAAAAAATTTCTATTGTACCTACCATTTACAGGCATTTATGAGGTATAGTCTCTCAGTAGCTCATCGCTTGTAACATTTATGGAGTTATGTCTCCTTGCGAGGGTTGCATTGGTGGAGATAGTGTTCTTTACTCTTTGCTATTTCATACCGTTGTCAAAGTATCCTAACTGATTATTCTATATAAAGAGATGTAGAGAAGGAAGAAAGACATATTCGACCCCCTTTGCACACACTGATTTCTACATAATTAAGTTTTTTCCTTTTTTCTCTACCTTCTGACTTGAGATTCAGAGTGGTAATGTCGGAGTATCTTCGGCGTCCCTTGTTTCATGTGTTTGGATCCAGTAATTACGAGGACCTCCATCTTACTCCTTCAGGACACTCGCCTTTGTTCGTGTGATTGATTCCATTCTTATTTCTTGGGTCTCGGTTAGTAACATAGTGTATATTCACTTAACTTTTACATCAAAATCGTCGTCTTAATTTTCCTAGCGAGGTTAGCTTATCATCATTCATTTTGGAGAAAAAAAATAGAGATATTGAATGAGCAAGCTCATTCAGTGGGTGTATTTAAAAACTTGAGGATAAAAGAGAAAGTTTATCATTGTGTAATTCTTGCACATTAGATACCGACTAATAGAAAGGAACAAAATAAACTTAGATTTATAATACTACAGTAGACACAATAAAAATTACGTCCTCTATCTTGTTGAAATAGAGGAAGGAAAATTTAAACCACAACACAAATGGAGCTTGACGGATTCATCAACTACCATAGAGAAGAGGACTTGATGGATATTTTGATGAACGCAACTTAGCGTGGGCCTATATATTTAAAATTTAAAAACATTTTTTAAAAATTATACAAAGAATAAATAAAAATTTATTTTCATCAAATACTATTTAAAATATTAAATATTGGTAATTAATATTTTATATTGCAACTGTTGAAGAAAATACCAACAAGTGGAAAATATGCACGGAATACATGAGCAGGTTTTCTTTTGTGGATTTAAATTTCAGCGGATGCGATCTAATAATGCATTTAACAGGCCAAATGAATTGGGTTGCTAACTTCCCTACTTTTTATTTGACTTCTAAGTGATATATAAAAATAAATAAATGGCAACATACATATATATGAGAACCAGGTCATTAATAATAAAAAAATGATTGATGGTAATCAATATCAATAAATTAAAAACCAGACCTGTAAGAAAATATTAGTTTGTTTAGGAAATTGATAGTAAATTAACCTTTCGCAGTTATTGAATTTTATATCGATTAAATAGTAATAGAAAAAACTGGTTCAAAACTTTGTTTAACTTAGAAATCTTATGGAGATCAAGATTTCAGGTTCAAAGTTCACTTTAAAAATTTCCGTAGCTTATATAAAATACATAACTATGTAAAAGCGAGACAATTAAACAGGAATCCCAGCTGTGCAAGGTACAAGCATATATTATAATAAACTTTGTTCATGGATAATTATCGGCAAACACTAGGGAGTCGAAATAACGAATTTCATTCAGGTTGTCATCCATTATATTGAGCCTGAAATAATTATACAAGTTTGTTTATAATCAAGAAAGAACATCATGAGGTCAGACCGAATTATTCATCAAATAACGACTCCCAAATCAATAAGAAATATTAGAGATAAGTTGAGCTAGTAACATTCCCATCTGAGAAAATTGATAATACAGAAACTAAAGGAACACATAAAGGAATCACGCCACTACTACAAATACAAGAAACTTGAATTTGATAAATACATCTATGAATCATTATAAATACATAATTCTTAGTATCTTAGACAGTCATAAGTTACTCGGTGTCTCAAACAAATCAATAAATATAGTACTATTGTTCCAAACGCAAATCACAAACCAAAAAGCATATTATGTAGAGAGTAATCTTAAGAAAGAAAATTTGGATATGATAGTGCACAAAGAATGGTTGCCACTCGTGCATAAACACCCTTTCCTACCCCCTATAGACGATAATCTTTATATTATATGTTTGTGTGTGTAGTGTATGCAACTAGAATGCGTTCAAAGACCTGGTTGTTGGAAGCTGAAAGTGGACAATGTGATGTAGTTGCCAGCAAGGAACAGCAAGATTACTACTATAACTGTCAGAAGCGCCCACATCCATGTGGGCATCTTCCCCTTTCCCTTCTTACGAAGTGGCAAGGGAATAGGTTGTACCTTCTTGAGCTGCTTTGCTGAAGCAGCCAGCCTCGGAGGCTTCTTCGTCACTGACACTGCAGTTACATCAAGTTCCTTCGTAGTTTGCATAGTTTCAAAAGAGGGGGCAGTGCCTTCGTCAGCACCATTAATGGATGCCGTGTCTTCAGCAGCAACGCCTTTCTTCTTCTGCTTCTTTGCTCGCTTCTGCAGAGATGCAGAACAATGGTGGTTATGTAGTAGCATGAAACTATAGTAGAAAAAAATAACAAAACTTTTGGATGTTGGTACCGAACAAGCAAAACTACATCGACTTGAATTAATTGTCAATACCTTCTCCCTTTTTTCAGCTTCCTTTTGTGCTCGGAATTCAGCTCTGGCCTGTGCCTTCTCAGTTTGTCTCCTTTTCCTTTCTTCTGCCGCCTTGGCTTTTGATATTTCCTCTAAGCGTTGCTGTTCTTTTAACTCAGCTGCAGCCTTTTCTTTTCTCAATTCTTCTTCCTTCATAGCCAACTCTTCTTCCTTCTTTCTAAGCTCCTCTGCCTCCTTTGTTTGAACATTCAAGTTCTCATCAATTTCAGTTTCTCTATCTTGAACTCTAGCAGTTACAGTTTTTTTAGACTTTTCTGAAGAAGGCTTCACTGGTTTTTTAGGTTTAACAGGATGATCATTTTTGGCTACTGGCAAAGCAGGAAACGATTCAACTTCTTCCAAAGTTCCAGCTTTTGCTTCTAAAGATGCAGGTAGAACAGATTCGCTGATTTTGACCTGCTGTGGAGGAGAGACTGAAATCCTGAATTGAGCTTTTGCTTTTAAAGATGTAGGTGGAACAGATTCGCTGATTTTGGCCTGCTGTGGAGGAGACACTGAAATCCTGAATTGGTTAGTTTGTATAACAGGCGGCTCCTCATCTGGACCAAGAGATCTTCCATCAGGTGTCCTAAGTCTCCACAGTGTGCTGTTCAAATTGGATTTAACATATTGCGTTCTAAACTCATCATTGTTCCACAGAGCCATTACATTTTCAACCTAAAGGCGGTGAGAACATTAAAACCAATATGCTGCGTTTTTAAAAAAGCCCAATAATATATACCTGCTTACTACAGTGTGACAGGAGTCCTTCAAAATCTCGTGAAGATAAATAGCTTTGAGCAGATATCTGATCACTCTTGTACATGCTAAAATGTTTATTCTGCAGACAATAAGAATTCATCTAAATCATATTTAATACAAAAGAAATCAGAGCATCAAAGTAAGTTGTGAATATTTTTTCACGTAATGATAATATATAAAAAAGTAGTAGTCTCACATGAATGAATTCCCGTTAACTTGAAAAGCAACACATGTATTTACCATGAGAGAGGTCACATATTTGGAAAATGAACTATGCACATCTTGTCATTTAGAGACCAAAGCCCATAGGTATGACGTTCCAATAATTCTGATTAACTGGAATCAAAGGATTATAAAACAGTTCGTTTTGTCTCCATATCAACTTGGGTTTTGACAAGAAATGGTCAAATGCAAGTAAAGACAGTGCCAGAAGGTTAGAAAAGGATCCTACAAGTAGGTAAAAATGACAAAAGTGCAAAAAAAAAAATTGAGAACCTATCTGGAACCTTATTGTGAAAATTTTCATAGGACAAAATGATGCACAAAATAAGTGACATGCATTCTAGGTTTAGGAAAAAAAAAGTCATCAGTCAAAGCAACACTTCTAATATCGGTTCCAATGATAATTAAGCTAGCATATGAAATTGCTAACTACTGATTTCCCTGTTTAATAATCCAGAGAAATTAAGAGCTCAGAGATCATTTTTTGAATTCAAGCAGGGGCACCAAATTTGTAAGAATAAAGGCATATAGCATAAACAAGAAAACTACACAGTGGATTCCAGTTAAATCTAGTGAAGAAAATACTCAGTCAATACATCTCTTTTATCAAAGATTATCCCCACATTTTCGGGCTAAAACTACAGATATCTACCTACCTAGATAATCAGAGATCGTCAAAGGATCTCACATCACAATTAATACCCTAGACCAATAATGTAGTGAAATGTAATTTCTTATTGACGTATAGAAAGAGTTAACATACACTTTTTCATTGCAAAAAGAGTTCTCTAACTGTTGGCCTTCTATTATAATGAACATTTATGGTTGACTGACAACCATGAAGCAGTGGAAGAACAATATCCGTGTTGAACTCAAATGATATCCTTGGTAAATAAGATAATACAATGCAATTTCATATTTAGGATATACACTTTCATTGCGAAAGAGTTCTCAAATTGTGTTGGCCTTGTTATTATAGTAAAGATATATACAGTTGACTGAAAAAAAATGCAGCAGAGGAACATAAAGACCAAGAGGTTATCTACTGACATATAAAAAAAACGAAATAAGAATTGGATTGTATCTGGGGATCCTGGATCAAGGACCCAGGATTAAATAAATTCCTATAAAATAATGGAGAACAGCTTACCCTTTCAGTTAACAAGTTTTTAAGTTCTCGCCATTGTCCATATGCTTTTTGGCGAAGAGCATCAGCATCCCTGAATTGTTGTCGAAGAACTCTCAAAATTTGTTGTTGCTCATCATACTTCTTCCTGGCAGCGTTTGCATTTGCTTCAGTTCGCAGCACCTCAGTTCTAAGAGAATCCAATTCCTTCTTCAAAAGCTACAGGCATAACGCAAGGTTTTAAATAAAGATGAAAGGAAAACATTAAAAAGATTATGACAGTTCGACGGAAGTACATTAAATCGCTCATCAATCTGTTCCTTTTGATCAAATGCCTCATCCATTTCAGAAATCGAGCCCATATTTGAAGTGAGTTGGTCTCGCTGCTGCCTTAATTGTTTAAGTTCATGAATATATTTCTTTTCTTCTTTCAGTGGCATGGTTACATGCTGAAGATCAAATTCCATTGATTGTATCTGAACAAGAAACATGTCACTAGATGAATAAAAGGAAGAACAAACAGTCAAAACACTTTCAGGAAGAATCACCTCAAAATCTTACCTTTGCATCAAGTTCCTCAACTGACTGTATATTTTTCAGCTTGTTTAACATTAACTGCAGTGATTCCATCTGTTGGCGTTTGGCACTAACTGCAGCTCTTGCAGTTCTTTCTTCAGCCTTTTCATCTTCAAATTTCTTCCAGAATTCATTACATATCACCTGAGGATAAAATAGAACAATAAAAATAAAAACTAAAGTGAAACTAACCTAATGTACCATCAGGATTCTTTGCCTCAAAAGTTAATTGGCATGGGACAGTATGTAACCAATACCTTCTGCTTCTCAATAGAAACTTTGATAGAATCCCTTCTTTGTGTTTTCTCATTTACTTCTGACTGTGCAGTTTGTATGCTTGCTGAAAGTTGATTGTCAACAAATCTTGGAATTTTAACTATGTAACATGCATGTGGTCTACCTAAACTGGCTGTCACCTTTTCAACAGCCAAAGTTGATGCATCATGTTCTTTAACTGGCACCTGACTCTCTTCTATAACTCCAGATTCTTCATTGACACTTTTTCTTTCATCATCCAATGACCTTTCAACTTCAACTGAACCATTCAAAGAAGAGCTAGATTCTTTTGATTCCTTTGAAATACCAAACTCAGATTCAATGGCATCAACATCATTTACTGCTGCATTTTCATTAGTTTCAGCTCTACAACTACTGTTTTCAGCTTCAAAATTGCTTAGCTTGTCTTGTCCATCTGCTGCACAGGTACTAGTAACATCAGAAAACATAGTTTCAGATGCATTAAAAGTTGTAATGCTAGAGGTGTTTTGTCAATTGTACCTGTTCTGCTGGGAATATCTACTGCACTTGACGTGACAACTTCCTGTTCTGAAGGACGTGTGTCTTGGCAGCTAGATGATCCATTGCCGGAATCTGGCGAAGCCTGGGTAGAAATAGGAACTTCCAGTGAAGATTTGACCTCGGCAACACAACATATATCTGATCTGCAGCAATCTTCTTTGGGATGCAAATCATTAGGCTGTTCAACAATGAAAATATCACCAACGGAGTCACCATTTGGCACGGCTTCATCTACCTTGCCACTAATCTCAGGTACTGGAACATTCATGTGAGTTCCAAAAGATACACTACCATCTACTGTCTGTAAAATGGTTATACTATTGGAAACTATCTGTGTCCTATTTTCTTCTAAACATTCTTCCAACTTAGGCTTAACCATACACTCATTAACAATAGAACATTCATGAGGCTGGCTCTCTGTAACTAATCCCTCAAGCTTGTCTTCTTTTTGAACTTCGACAGCTGATACCAATTCACATTGGCTTCCAGCATATGTCCTTAAAGCCTGAGTGTCCTCAACTGATTCTTCTTCAGCAGTAGCTAATTCTAAAGTTTCTTGCTCTTTATTATCTGAAACTGGAGTTTCAGGAACAAGCAGCTTTTCTTGGTCATGCTTGTTTGGTGCTGTAAGCACAGTCTGAGACTCTTCTGTCTCCAGCAATAAAACATTTATGTACCTATCTGCTTGGTTATCAACATCTGTATTGGAAGTGAAAATTTCCTGCTGCTCATCAGCTCCAACCATTGTCCCCTTTTCCTTCTCATGGTGGATATTGTTAAGTTCTTCTTTGCTTTCTTCATTATTAGCTTCTACAGCAGATGTTTTAGATTCCTCTTGTCGTGTCACAATAACTATGCTCTTACATTGTTGATTTTCATCATCATAAACAGATAATTCTAAGTTACCTTGTCTGTCAATTGCTGTAACCAGTGTATTGCTATCTTTTCTTACTTCAACATTTGATACCCCTTTTTCAAAGTCCATATCCTTGTCAACTGCTGTAACCAGAGCATTGCTATCTTTACTTACTTCAACATTTGATTCCTCTTTTTCAAATTCCATATCCTTGTCAATTGCTGTAACCACAGAATTGTTATCTTTACTTACTTCAACATTTGATTCCTCTTTTTCAAATTCCATATCCTTGTCAATTGCTGTAACCAGAGAATTGTTATCTTTACTTACTTCAACATTTGATTCCTCGTTTCAAAGTCCATATCCTTGTCAATTGCTGTAACCAGAGCATTGCTATCTTTGACATGCAAATCTAGTTTGGCAGCTTCTCGACTACTATTATCTTTCCCATGATCTTGACCACTCTCCACGCATAGCTCCATGTTGCCCTCTTCATTGCAATTTTTTTCTTTCACCTCACAGATTCCACTTTTAATGTCACGTAGTTTCTCATCTGGCACCTCATTTGGGACACTTTGCCAGAGTGCTTCGCCAATTTCTTCCTTGGACACTGTTCCCAAATCTAATTCAACTAATTCCTCTTCCATATCACAACAAGTGGTGATATCTTTACGATCATCATCCCTAGTCACTGCTACATTGACACTGGGATCAGCACTTCTATCGCGATCACCATCTTTCTCAGAAGTCAATTCCCCATTTTCTTTTTTCATTTTGATCGGTTCTAGATCCCCGACAGCAACCGAACCTTCTTTGACATCTGGATCAAGATCCTGCTGCCGTGATTCCTCCAAATTAGCATTCTCCATCGTGATCAATCTCCCAGTCCGACCATTAACCTTCTCTTCACCAACCGAGCAGTCAATGCCATTAGCGTCCCCTGAAACCCTTTGATCACTGCCCGACTCTAAACCGAGACCAACTGACCCCTCGATTTCGACCCCAGATCCAACACTAAACTCGCTCGCATCTGCCGTCATTGCTTGGGCTATCCTAAATCGACACAAAAATAAGTATATCAACTCATCAAAACTGCAATCCCATTACTGATCATAACTGAAGCAAGTAGTCAAAAGTGATTTTTTTTTAAAAAAAAAGCAATAATTAAAAAAAAAGACAACATACCTCCCGTGATCAGGAATGATCTCTCACAGGATCGACGCCGTTTTAGGCGAAGCTAGCTCGAAAGAGCACCGCACAGCCACACCAGAACTCCTCGACAGAGATCCCAAATTCTAGTTACCTCAGCCAGATCTCACCCTTCCGTTGACAGATCAAGTGATCCCGATCCCTTTCCCTCTCGCGCGCGCGTTCTCCTCTCGCTTTACCAATGCACGAATCGAGGAGGAGAAAGGAGGAGCTACGGAGGAATCGAGAGATCAATCAAGATGAAGACGGCAAGCAGGGAGCGATGAATTTAAAACGGGAGAGATCTGCCTCGGTTAAAAGACCGCTATTCATTGAGGATATTTCGGATCGTCTCGTCACAATTCACGTTTTCCAATTTTTTTTTTTTACTAATACATGTGGCCCCCGCCGCGGGGCCTTCTGCGCCACCGTCACTAGTAAAACGGGTACATCTTGAGTATTCACGATATAAGAACATACCGTTCCAATAATAACAACAAAACGCGATGGGAACGCGTCGTGTGACGGGATACCCGGTTCGTCGTCATCCGTCATCCGCTACTGAGTTTTTGTCAGAACTTATCGGCCGCTTCTCACCGTAACGTATCGTCCGTCATATACGTCAGTTTTTTTTTTCTTCTAGAAACGAAACACGGTAGCGGTGTTATATGGTCGGTAAAAGACTCATAGCGGTTCAAAAATGGCATACGATATCGGTGCTGCCGCTTTTGAGGCGTGAAGGCGGAATGGGCCAGGTTTCTCCGGTGGTTGAGGGGTTTGTTTTGGTAGCAGAAAAGCCAAAAGATATTTAAATTAAAGCGGAAATGGATAAAAATGGACAGGTCATTGAGAATATGGCAAACTCTTGTCAGTAATTGCGGCCTTTTCTGCGCCCTCTCACACTGTTCCTATAGTAGGATTTTTATTTTATTTTATTGTAATTTTTTTTTCTTTTTTTTTAAATATATAAATTCATATTGTTCCTAGGAAGTTATCAATTCTGCCATTATATATATATATATTTGTTATTTAGTTTGTCATGTTTTTTTTAATAAACCTATAATATATATATTTTTTAAAATAATAAATTTATCAAACTTTTATGCTCTAAAGGTGGTTGTTATTTTTATACTAAAGTTCATTGATTTTACATATTTAGAAATGTTATGCTCTTATGAACACTTTTATTATCTATCATCCTATCCTTTTTAGGTAAATAATTAAATTATAATACATAAATAATTAGATGATAAATAATGAAAGTGTAGATGAATTATGTAAGGTAATACATACTTATTTCCTTTATTATCTTCCATTAATCTTATACATATTAACCATAGTTTAAACTTGCATTAACAAAGTATTAAAATGAAGCCAAGGGTACTATTTTGGGAAGTCAAAAAGAAAAGGCGTGCGAAAGGAAATTTGTAAATTAGCGAGGACATGCTTTGAGAAAATGTGAAAGTTAGCGGTGCTGTTTTGCAAATTTTTTCCGTTAATCAGAATGTAATTAAATTTAAGCAATTACCATTTGTATCTATAGAATGCATTTCTTTTTTTTTTTTAATAAATAAATAAATACATTCCCTTTTTTATATCTCAACCCTGTCGCTTAGCTTAGCACTCTAGGTCTTCACTTTTCCGTGATAAGTTTTAAGACAAAATCGGTTTGGAACCAAAAGTGTTTTGGCCTTATCTCGATTGATTTCTAATTGAACCAAAAAAGAATTGGTTTAGTTCCAAAGGGGTTTGAATCTAGTTCATATTTGAGAAAACACTTTTGCATTATGGTTGAGATTGATCATAATATTTCGATGCATTGACAGTGTGCATGGACTTATTAAGAGGTTGTGTTCTCAAAGGTTGAAGCTCTATAAACTCAATAAGATAAAGTTGTAAAGACGATCGACAACCATAGTCAATTACGATTAGGATAGCCTTAGTCTGGAGTCTTAAACTTGTCATAGCAATATGGAGTTTATTTCCTATTCGAGTAAGAGTTGCAAGGTTAATCCCTCTCAAATATGAGCAGTAGTATCATTACTTAGATATGAAACTATTACTTATTTCTTAATTATGAATAATCTGTCTAACCTTTTTATTTAATTGCATAATTATACTTCACGTGAGTGAGTATACAACTTACATAATATAGTTTTATTAATTGTAAAAGGATAATTTTTCCCAACTTAATGTCACCATTAAAGCGAGTGAAACAACAATACCACAATGGTGTTTTAGTAATGTTTTAAACTGCTCATAAAATGCAATAAAGAATTCATTCGAACTTTTTTTTTTAAAAAAAATAAATGTTGGATTCATAATAATATTTGAGTTGAAGGAATACCTGCACCATGTTCTCTAACCATCTTCAGCACCTGCAAGAAGATGACTCGATCGCTGTGTTTGTACCTACTAGTTCTGAAAGTAAATTAAACAATAAAATGCCTGTTAATTTGCATGCATACTCACAAACTTAAGAATCTCTCTCGGTTACGTAGATAAATTATGGGTCTACTTATTCTTAACAAATCTACAAACCATTTAATCATCTATATTTTCTAAATTGATTAAGAACAAGTCGACAACAAAACCATTAGATGTAGGTATAAAATATGACTAGTTAAAACTCGTCGATGTAGGGCTAGGTAAGATGGTCACTATCAATTCATGCATCATGAATTTAAAAAATTCAGCAACACTTCCCCATGCCTCTCCAAAAATGTAGGTCATCTGAGTGCATACAAAATATTAGGTAGAGCAACATTTTTTTTTTAAGTCTTGGAACACCAAAGATGATTGATATTAAATTATTCAAAGATGAGATCACATTCTACTCTCTCTCTCTCTCTCTCTCTCTCTCTCTCTCTCTATATATATATATATAAGTTTTATTTCCTTTATTCATTTTATTAGCAGCTTTAGGACAAAGTTGGCAGTAGAATATTTTGTAAATAATATCTGGAAGCATTCATACATTTAGTCTATTAATCAATTGCGATATATATGAATAAAATTATCTAATCAAGCATACATCCAATCTCTTAAGTTTGATCAATTTTCTTCTCCATTTTTTTTTAATATCTGACGAATGAAGGCCATGTTTTTTATCAACCAAAAGGCGCCTGATTTAATTATTGGCTTTCAGCTAATTAATTAAAGAACAAAACAGCCAAATGTTTGTAATTATCAATCGGCTATAGAATCACATATAATCGAAGAAAGAGTAACTAGCAACATTGCTGCATGAATTAATTAAAGAAAAGCTTCCAAGGTTCATCTTGTTTCAGGAGACACTGCATAAGCCTTTTCTGAACAAGTGTACTTGGGAAAGACGAAAGCAAATATGAGAATCTTTTGGACAGATTCTGAAACGTATTTCTTTCATGGGAGTTTGCCTTCCCTGCACAACAAAACGCAAAACCGCTCTCTTTCTCTGTACTTGATATCGACTACTTTCTGTCATCTTCCCATAAAAAACAGGTGAAATTTAGAAGGTTTTGAGTTTCAAATCAAGCTCGCTCCTTCTACTAGTTATCTCTTCTGTCTACTTCCGAAGCAAATCAAAGACTAAAGGAACAAAAAGCAGAACAGTGTGGTTTGAATGAAAAAGGCCATGAATCAGATATTATCAGAGCAACCTTTAACGCGGAGAGGTATGAGTACAATGAATACATTGCGCACCTGGTTTGAGCATTTTTCGGGGAAAGAACTGATGCGTAGCGAGGACTTCAGTTTGGATTAATAAGCTCAAGCTCGTTCAAGAGGAGAGGAAATAACACAAATCCACGGCAACAATTAATTAGTAGAAGAAGAGAGAGAACACAAATCGATTGGGGAAGAAGAGAGAGTTGATTAAAATGGTGGTCTGACTCCACCAGTACCCCATCCGAAGGCATCATTTGGGAGCTGGTAGCCCCCGCTCAAGTTATAGAATGGGACGCCGCTGCTTCCACCGCCTTCGCCGCATCCCGTCACGCCGGAAGACTGCGACACAGCTGCCTGTTGCCCTGGTGCCGCCGCCGCCGCCGCTGCGGCGGCCTCCTCATCCTCGCTGCCCTCCAGCGGCAACCGCTCGTACACCGCATTGGCGAAGGAAGCCACCATGAGCACCACCGGGCCCGTGGCCACAAGCGGCCCCGCAACACCTCCGCCGATCACCTGGCCCTGCCCTCCCGCCAGGAACACGGAGAGGCCGCCGGAGCCTGGCGGCGCCGGCGGAGGTAGGACGGTGCCTGTCAGGGAGAGGATCTCGAACCGGCCGCGCAGAGTGGCCACCAAGCTTCCCGGCGGAGAGGCCCCGGGCTGGCGGAGCGCCACGTTGGCGACGGAGCCGGTGCCGCTAAGGACGGAGATGCCTCGGCCGCGCCTGCGGGCGTACTCGGAGATGCACTCGAACACGTCGGCGCCAGCAGTGACCTCGAGCACGTGCGAGTGGAGCGCGTTGGGAGAGTCCCGCGTCACGATTATCGGTGGCCTCGGCTTGTTCTTGGATCCCGGCGGGCGGCCCCGAGGGCGCCGAGCAGAACCTCCTCCGCCACCACCACCGCCACCGCCAGATGTGCCGGCCGGGGAAGAGTCAGAAGGCGGCTGCTCGCCGTGCTCCTCGGGAGAAAGCTTAGGGCTTTTCTCCAGGGAAGACTTGGAATCCTGCGGCGGGACGTGCGTCGACGGCGGAGGCGGCTGTGGCGGGCGGAGGAGGTGGTGGAAGTAGCGCTCAGGGCCGCCATCACCGCTCTGGGTGCCGGGTTCCATCCCGGCCATCCCCGGCACATCGACTCGCTCCCACCACTTGTTTGCCAGCTTATGCTCTGCGATATTAAGATTTTCTCCTCTTCCAAAGCTTGGACTCGAAACACAAACACAAAGATGAGATTTTTATTCCATCTCCAGCTTTTTTATCGAGTGCTCTCCAAGATTCCCAACTCGAGGAACAAGTTACAAAGTAAGAAAGAATTAATATATTTTACAGAGCCAGAAGCGAGTCTAGTATCAATTAATGCAGAATTCTACCACCAAGGGAGGAAGCCTTATCTCTTTCCTGCACCAACAAAAGCTGCTAAAGATACAATCTTTTCCACAAGATAGATCACCTTTCAGCAGAAAAAAACAACAACTCGAGTCGTCGTCCACAAAAGCCAGCTCTCAAGATCTGAATCAAACATGATGCTGATGAAGCTGCTTGCACAAGGGAGATCCTCCTGAGATGAGGAACCAGATTGGTGCAAGACTAAAAGGAACCTAACAGTATAAAAATGTGCTTTAATTCAGTAGATAAATAATTATCCGTTTTACAGTGTCTGAAACATGTTAATCAGTGAGGTTTGAATGAGTTTTCATGTCATGTTAAATAATGGATTATTAAAAAAAGGTCCAAGGGAGAAGGTTGCAACAAAGTCCAAAGTTTTCTTTAGGTAATGTGTGTGTTCATCTTTTGCTTTTGACCACTAATGCTGCCTACTTGTCCCTCTCGCCACAAGACACTGAAGTTTTATTTGTGCATGTATGGACAGGACCGTCAGGACCAGTTCTCGTTGCTGTACCTTGCTCAGACGATGGAAATTTTACTGTATTCAACAAATTTATAATAATAATAATAATAATAAATGAATGGAGAAAATTAAATTCCATCTTTTTGTGTTGACCATGTTCATGCTTGTCTTACATGATATATATATATAGCCAACAAATAATAAATATATAGGTTTTGGACAAATGCTCTATTTTTGAAAGAAAACAAAATGTAATTTGCAATTACTTTTTCTTTAAAAAAACAAAGTTATAGTGTCAGTTGCTTTTATGTAAAATTCCATCTGCTGGGTAGCACTGAGGTGGTTAGAGTTTCATGTTTAGTAATGTCCTTGTTGTTTATTAAGCCCTTGCTAAAGCCACATAAACACGAGGTGATAAACCATCTTGATTTATCAGCTTTCATTAAATCGAGAAAGAGGAACAACCAAGAAGAACGTTTGATATGAGGGTTATCATGTTTTTACCACGTAAACACGAGGAAGCTTGTTTTGTCTCTTTTTTTTTTATGAATAAACTTGTCTAATAACTTGTAGAAAATTTAATAATAATTTTTAAACTTTTATTTAAATATATATAAAATTCTAGTAATTTTATGATATATAAAAAAAGAAAATAATATAAAATTTATGTATTAGATAAATATTTTAACTACATTGTTAACTGAGGCTCTAAAATGAAATAGGCCAACTAGTTTTTACGATCAATTATTTGTAAAGATTTGGGCATTAAATCTCGATAAAGCTTAATTCAGTATTACTTTGATACTCGATGCACGTACATTTAATATTATTAAAAATATATTATGATCAATTAGGAAATTTTTCGGGTAATTGTCCAAAAGAATATCGATCACTAGAGTCACATCAGAGAGTCGAAACCATTTTTTTCAATTAAATCGATGTTGATTTTTAGTCTAAAATTAAATTTCATGCACTTTAAGCTCCTTAAAATTATTAGAAATTTTTTGCAATCGCCATGAAATTATTTTAGATTTTAAAATAAAAATTTAAAAATTGTTTGAAAATTAACGAAAATAATTATATATAATGCTGACCATCAAAACTTTTATTGAAAGAAAACAAGTGGAGATTGGACAATACGGAAAACGTGCGAGTTTTATTTTTTCTTTTCCGTCAGTTAAAGGGAACGTGTCTAATCAAGATAAATCTATGCGCGCAAAAATTATATGCGTTTAATTATAATATTAAATTACATTGTAGCGACAATGTTACATGAGAAAAAAAATAAAGCGACGCATAAAACTGACTACGTTTTGTGCGTGCGAAATTAAAGGAAACTTCGCCCGAGTGCGACCAGATTTTTATTGACTAATTAAAATTCGATCCCCAGGGTCCAAACGAACACGTGCAGTCAAAGGGATGGGGTCGCGGTAGTAGTACAGCTGTCGAACACGTGGAGAGCCCAGCCGGATTGCCGTCGCATGGGGTAACATCGATGCCTTGTCTCTCGCTCGGTCTGTCTCTCCTCGTCGCAGTGGAAATTAGCTCATTCTTAATTCTAATTTAATTTAATTTAATTTAATTGCCCAAAAATTAGCCAAACACTAATTAGTGAATTAATATTATTTAGCTCTCGTCCAAAAGCTTCTTTTTTTTTATTTCCCCCCTCAAAAAAAAAAAAAAAAAACTAAAAACAAAAACACTCCTTGACCTTGACTTGGTGTTTTCTGTCCCTGAAACAAAATTATCCTATTGTCATGTTGCTCCCCACTAGCGCAATGTCGAGTACGTATCGGCATTTTAAAATTTAAAGCTCAAAATTAAAAAAAAAATTGTTTTTTTTTTGTGTCATCGAAGGTAGAAAAAAAAGGGAAAAAAAAAAAGATTGTCACTTGCAAATTCAAGAGTGAAAACTTTTCTAGTGCTATCGCTTAACTTTTTTATCATCATCATTTTTTTTAAGCTTACATATTCTAAATATGTGGCTCATATTGATTACATACTTAAGATAATAAATTAAAAAAAACATCTTTCGATATAATAATTATTACAATAGTTAATTTAATTATTGTACCGTTTCTCGTGTCTTAGGTTTCCTTCTTCATACTAAACAAACCACATTATTTTAATCTTTCAAAAGAATTTTTTTTTCTAAAAAAAAGAAACAACGATTAAATGATACTTTTAATATGTAGTTCCATGTGTACTTTGTGAACTTATTTAATGTTTTCTATACGGATGCTCATAAATATTATTGTCCATTGAACACATGAAACATATGAGTGTACTTATTGCTTTAATTAACAATAAGATTATATATATACGTAAAAATTATTAAGTTTGGACAATCTGTTGTACAGTATTAATTTTTGGAGAATATAATTGATGGTGTAAAAAATAATTATTTAGTTTGTTTTAAAAATAAATCAGTGTGGCAGATATATGTGGCTCCAAAGCCAATAATGGGAAGCCATGTTTAGAGATTAATTAGATAAAAGTATGCATGGGAATTAGTTCCTTAAGTGCGAATCGAAGAGATGCATGCTCTCTTTCTACCTACCAATAATGTGGAAATGGATTTTTAATCGATTTAAAGTTTGAAATTGAAGATAATTTTTAATCATTATCGTTTAAATTAGAGGTTGTTTAGAGGCGACAAAAAGTAATAAATTTACTAGAGGAGTTTATATATAATATCTTTTGAAGAATTTTAATTATAGTTCTCAAGTGCCTTAAAGAATTCAAGAGCTTAGATTAACATTTTAATTAAACTATTGGTAATTAATTTACTAATTTATCCTCTTCTTTTATTCTTAATTTATTACAAGTGAATCGTACGTGTTAAATTTAGGGATTTCGAATCGTATAAAATTTATTTTGCGATTGGATAACCACTCCAATAAAGTGGTTTAGGATAATTAAATTAAATTAAGTGTGGGGAACCACGGCAATCGTAATTTAACCTCCAACGATTTTAATTAATTAATTGAGGAATTATAATAATCCTTGCGGCGCCTTGTCTTGTCGGAAGCCATGTGCATCTTAATAGTTTTAAATAGTCGCTATAAATCCACCAACCAACAGAATTAATTGTTAGTTAATTAAATAATTAATTAATCTCCCGTTACTTTAACTCGATGCATGCTTCATTATTTGCTTAAACAAAGGGGAACATTACCTTAATTAACTATATTAGGTCGGTCTTAATATATAATTAGGGCCATACGTACTACCCAACCAAAATTTGAAAGGCCATGGCATGCATTTTGCTGGTTTACAAAGTGAAATAAATGTTTTTTTTTAAATAAAAAAATCAAAAAAATTATTTTGGTTTAGATGATACGTACGGCAAAGTTATTATAAAGAATGAATAAATCAAAATCTTTTTTATTTAATTCATATTTGGTCTTAGCTTATAAGCTAATTAAGTCAACTGACTTATATTGATTCATACTCTTACTTTAATTGGCACTTTCAACTCGATAAATCCACTAATTAGTTTGGCTAATTAATTCGACTCAGTTAGTCCACTTTGTAAAATAATCGGATGAGCATTCCACTTGTTTAATATAATTAATTAGTCTATCTTGCTTCTCTAATCAACTCATTTAGCATGGGCATGGGGATGGGCATGGGCGTTGGGGAGGGGCAGGAATGAGTAGGAAGTGAAGGTGGATGTGATTGAAGAAACAGCATGTAGGACACGAGGGTGTGA
>JBAMHZ010066470.1:0-17312 GCA_037177395.1 Alpinia galanga
TAGGAAACGAATTGCTGCTATCCGTAAGCACCTGTAGCGGAGCAATATCGTTTTACGGAGATAGTATTGAACACTAGTCTCGACGATCTGATATCATATTTGCATCCTCTCCGATGGCAATCACCGACACCAACACATCTAAGTTACATGGCAACGTTAATGACAACATTCATATCGTAGATGAACTTCTCATAATTCAAAATTACAATGAGATTGTGATATGGATCACTACAATATAATTTGCATATTAATATTTGTTTTTTTCCTTCTCATAAATACATAAGTTATTCATGACTCGTCAGTGAGATAGCAAACAAATCAAGGCCAGGCTCCAGACATGGACTGAGATCATAGAAGCTCCAGGCAAGCTCGATCAGTCAGTCTTCCTGTTTTTTTGTTTTTTGTTTTTTTTTTTTGTCGTGTGATCTCGATCGGCGAGAAATTGTGGAACAGAAAATTAAAAAATTTACCTGTTCCTTTTCCTGGCTCCGCTAAGCAGTAGGTTTGACATTGTAATCTGGCGCCAGAACGAGGTGTTGCAAGCCGGGTTTAAGCTCTTTGTTGCAGAATTCCTCGTATGTTCCTTTGTCCCCTGATTTCTTCTTCACTTCCACCACTACGATCGACGGCGTGAGCTCAAATATCTCCGCAGCGATCGTCAATGGCCCGTTTTCTCCTTCTCTCGTGCCTTCTAAGCTCACTCGGCAATCCTTTCGCCTAACTGTGAAGCTTACCACCTTGGCGATCTCCTCTAACTTGGTTATGATGGTCGAAACTGGCTCCTCGGAGAGAAACCTGGTCTCCTCTCCCGTCTCCTCGAACAGCCCCGAGAGGTCGAAGCCCCTCGAGAAGGAGATTATATCGAAGGCATTGAGGCTCGGCGGCCTCGACATTCCGGGCCTCGCCCTCTTGTCCTCCGACACTGACGAGGCGCGGGAGATGACAGAGCAATCGGATTCAGTTTCCCAGAGGGATGCCGCATCGCCTTGGGCTTCGCCGGCGCCCATTTGGCAATCGTCCGCTAGGGTGTGCAACTGCAATTGGTCGTCCTCCGTGTAGAATTGGACATGGCGGAATCCCTTCTTGAACCAATTGTCTTCCATGATCTCGGGAATGGTGATCCGGGTGCGGGGATTGGTGTCTAATAGGCGGTGGAGAAGCCGGTTGAGATCCAGCGAGAACCACTGCGGGCACCGGAATTGACCTTTGTAGATCTTTCGGTACATGGACACCATGTTGCGATCGTGGAACGGGAGTTTGCCGGCCATCAAGACGAAAAGGATGACGCCGCACGACCAAATGTCGACCTTGGCGCCGTCGTAGCCCCTTCTCGAGAGGACCTCAGGCGCCACGTACGCCGGCGTGCCGCAGAAGGTGTGGAGAAGGCCATCTCCGCCGCGGCTCTGCTCCGCGACCGCCGAGAGCCCGAAGTCAGAGACCTTTAGGTCTCCGTTCTCGTCGACGAGCAGGTTCTCGGGCTTCAGGTCACGGTGGAAGACGCCGCGGGCGTGGCAAAAGGCGACGGCCGAGACGAGCTGCTGGCAGTAGCGGCGCGCAATATCCTCCCGGAGCCGGCCCTTCGAGACGCGCGAGAACAGCTCCCCTCCACGGACGTACTCCATGACGAAGTAGATCTTGGTCTTGGTGGCCATGACCTCGAAGAGCTGAACGATGTAGGGATGGCGGACACGCCGAAGGATGGCGATCTCGCGCTTGATGTGGGCGACGAGCCCCCACTTGACGATCTTCTCCTTGCTGAGTGCCTTGATCGCCACGAGCTCATCCGTGAGCACGTTGCGGGCGACGTAGACCTTGGCGAAGGTCCCGGCACCGAGCAGCTTCCCCACCTCGAAGCGGCCGAGAAGTAGCCTTGGATCCTTCTTTCCCCGCCTCTCCGACTGGTTCCCTGACTTCGCCGGCGTCGACGCTGCCATGGGAGATGGAAGAGTTAAGATAACCCTAAAATGGCGCCTCAAAGCGATCAAATAGCAAACCCCTTCTCGTCGATCTTCTTCCTCCTCTGGAAGTCGAGACCACAGAAAGTGGAAGTGAAATAATGGAATGGAGATGGTGAGGGGACGCCCTCGTATTTATAAGCGCGCCATGGCGGTGCCTTGGAGAAGCTGACAAAGATGAAACGAAGACGACGCCCAATTTGAATTGGAAGGGGCGGAAAAGAACCCGTCCTGCGACACGATTCGAGTCACGAAAACTACTACCAATTTCAAAAGGAGATCAACAACTGAAGCATAGTCGTGGCTCAGGTCGTGTCTGAAACATACGAAGTGAAGGCTTAGCCCAGAGCTTGACGAGCGAGTGGACGCCACGACAGCAAGTGGACCGTTCCGCAATCTCCATTCGCTTCAAAATCGGATCTAAATATATTTTTATTTTATTTAAAACGCATTTCGCATTTTTTTTTCTTCTCCTATTTATTTATTTTTTAAATGAAAAGTCGCCGTTGTGGATTATTGGTGCAATATTATAAGCATCGCTGACAAGTACAACTAATATTTAAACTACTTTTTAAAAATAATTTTATTGTATTAAATTTTCTTTGTTGCAGTTGGTGCGAATGAGATAATCTACAATCTGTTGAATTTCACCCGATTGATGTACAGAGAGGAGACAGCATTTATGGATTCAAATTGCATGGATTAGGAAGATAATACAGTAATATAAAGTAAATAATAATGGATCTAATTAAATTATTTAAAGCAGATATAAAGGAATAACAAAATGAAATATAGATAGCAGAATTCAATGTTAATTGTGAAGTTGGAAAATAATAAATTAGTCCCAAAAAAAAAAAAAACAATTATCTAAATGATAGGGCACGCTGCTTATAGATAGTGTTTTTTTAAAACTAAATAAAAGAGTATTTTTTAATTGAACCACGCGCGTGATATCCATAAAGTCTTATAGAGCAATAATTAATTTTACTTAATTAAAAAAGGAAAAATAATTTAATTTCTTCATTTTGGTCTGCCTCGTCATCAAAATTACCCTTAAATTCAAAAGAATCACATATAAAATTAAATGAATAGTTAGCTCATTTTAATTTAATTAATTCAGTTTAATGAATATTTATCTAGTTAAGCAAGTTAGTTAACTAGATGAAATATAAAAAAAATATTATTCAGCATTAAATGGGTATTTATTTATTTATTTTAAAAAAGTAATTTTCGATTAATCAACTTGATTTATTAAAAAACTAAATTCAGGGACTTGTGTGTGTGACGGCAATCCAAGGTGGATCTGTTTTATTATTATTATTTTTACTTTCTTTCTTTTATTCTGACTTTAATTCATATTCGATGCACCAACATTATTAATTTCTTAGACGCAAAATAAATGTCCCTTAATTTATAGTTTGAGACAGTGTCTTTTGCAAGCGAGTTCAGACGTGCAAATGCCTATGCTTTTGCACAAACAAATATATATTTAAACTTGTGGAGTGAATATCTCGTCAATAACTTAAAAGGACACAGAAACATTTATTTTTGCAAATGGCTTTCTTGACACTTGGTGCTGACTTGACCTGGTTCATTCTTTTTTTTGGATAAGATTTTGGATTTTGGTTGTTGAGCATACGTGGATGGCAGGAGGAATTAATGTTAATTGGGAAACAAAAGTCAATGGGTTTTGACTTTTGAGAGAAGGGATGGATGGACCTTCAAGAACTGGCATCGCCTTAACAAAATCTGATCTCGCTGAGGAATGATGTCTGTGTTCATGATGAAACACATGAGGAAGGGAGTAGATTCAGAAGCATGGAAAGTGCTGCGATAAATATTGAGTTCCAGCTGAAGTTTGATCCAGAAACTAGGAGCTGAAAAATTGTTCAGAAATGAACCGAGTTGGAACCTGTTCATGTCATTAGATCGAAGCAATTTGTAGTAAATTAATAAACGAAGTAGGAACTGAAGAACTCACACTGCTGTTGCTCCAGCGTCCCATCTCGTCCATGAATCTCTCATAAATTTCACTCGAGGACAAAAGCTGAATTCCTCTTTGTGATGTCGCTCTGATGATTTTTAGTACTCGAAGATGATAAAATAATGAGTTCTTTTCAAGCTGCAACAACAGTAAAAGTCATTAATCTTTTTCTCCTGATAAAGTTAATACTAAG
Organism: Alpinia galanga; assembly: GCA_037177395.1. NCBI lineage: Eukaryota > Viridiplantae > Streptophyta > Magnoliopsida > Zingiberales > Zingiberaceae > Alpinia > Alpinia galanga. The sequence continues at coordinate 4,133 of JBAMHZ010066470.1, forward strand.
TTAGATGGGCATCGATATCCTAGCTAACGGCCCTTCGATGCCTAAATCAAAACTTGTGAATGGAGAGGAGAAAGAAGAAACAAAGATGATCTAAAGAAAATGAAGAAAAAGAGTTATGTCTGTATGCCTTCTCGCTTGCTTTTCCAACGTTCTCTTTATAAGAGACATGGAGCATCTTCTATGCTAGTTATCACTAGTGGAAAGGTGACAGGTGGCCGGAGGCAGGATGTTAGGCCGTTAGGGGCAGAGCTCTTAGGAAGAATATTCTGCTCGTAGCCATTTGAGATGTCTGTATGGAAGATGTCCCGTGTGGGTGGGTCCCATAGGAGGTGTATGCCCTTACTTAAAATGGGAAGCATCCTTGGAGTGGTCCCCTCCTATGAGAAATAGGAAATTTGCATTCTTGCCGAACCGTTTTAAGCAATATTAATTCCTCCGCTCATGTCTTCTCCTGACCGAGCTATTTTATTCCCCCCTCAGCCTTGTCTCCCAGCCGAACCGTTTAATTTTCATTCGTCCTTGTCTCCGATTCAAGTCGTTTGATGTCCGCGTGGCCACGAGTCATTTTATTCCCACTCGGCCTCGTTTCTTGGCCGAGTCGTTTTATTCTCACTCGGCCTCATCTCTTGGCCGAGCCACTTTATTCTCACTTGGTCTTGTCTCCTGATTGAGTCGTTTAACCTTCCCACTAGCTCAGCTTTTTATCTAAGTCCTTTTAGTTTTTTTGTTTTTTTTTTTTTTTTTTGACTTAATTCAGTCCTAGCCTAACCTGCTCTGATCTATCAAACTAAGGAGTGTAGCAGGGCAGTACTGTCAAAAATTCTCTTCTGGTCAGAAAATTCTCTGCCATGTCTAGCTCTTCTGGTCAGAAAACTTTCCAGTTTCTGTGCGATTGATCTCCGTACCTGGCTCCTGAGTTGCATTGTTCTTGTTCAGGGAAGAATTGTCAAAAATTGTTAAGGATGCAATTTCAAGTGTTCTTGGCAAAATGATAGGCTGCAAAGGGGTAGCACGATGGATGGTTGGAAGAACGTGCATATCCTCGTGTCATCAAAAATGTTTCTGCACCATTAGATTTTCTTTCTGCACTTGAGGAGCATTGCAATATATAATACAACAAAGATATCATGTACTGATGAACCAGAATGAACACTTAATATTGGTGTGAACTTAGAGGACACATATAAATAATTTTTTATACTTTTTTTAAAAAGATAAATCGCTGAGAATACATCAGCAAGTACGATTGATGTTCGCTCAAAAAAGAAAATCATCATGTTCAAATTCATAAACTCACCTTTTTCCTATTTACCATGAATAAATATTCCTAGAGAATTTTCAAACTCTTTAAGTGCATGCATCTCTTTGAGTTTATTATTAGCCATAAAAATTTGAGAATTCTAAAGATGACAATAATTGTAGTAAATGGGAGGCACAAAGTAGGCCAAATTGAGAATGCTCGAGTAAGAGTGTAGTGAGAATGCTCCATTTCCATACTCATTTCTGATGATGTTTCAAACACATCAACTGACAAAGCTATCAGGAAGTCTTCCTTAACGGCTGCACAATTCAATTTTAATTTAATTCTGAACATTTACTTAAATCAATCAGAACGTGCGATTGTACAAAGGAATATCAGATGTATCTATGTATTACACCAAGGACAATACTTTTGAGATGTATCCTTTAAAAAAAAAAAAACAAGTGCACCTTTTTATCTTAAATATTAGATGCGGCTGTTTTCATGTTAGTTATTTGATTTGGATTCATGCACAAGTGATGCACAATTTTAGTTCTTCAATATTAGGTGCACTGCCCCAACATAGAGAGATCCTTGGTGAAGCTTTGCACCTAAGTTTTGTTCTTATGAGGCACTATTTTTATCTATCATTAGATGAATCACATATTAATATATACTAATACTAAAGAATCTCTTCCTAAAATTTTATATCAATCAAAAAAATGTATTGGGTACATTACCACAATCAAACAATGCCTTTTCACGATTCAATTAGCAATTAGAGAAACACTGATTGGTAAGAAATGGCGAATAACAGCATCTCAGCAACCTGTTGCAATTAAGAAAAAGCCAATGATCACTAAGATACAAACAATACAGCAGGTATGTCACATCTGATGCTCAATAAAAGGATAAATATGCTATTTAGAATGTACCTAAAAATCTACATAATCAACCAAATTTTCGCTCATATATGCTACAACAAAATTACAGGATTCAGTTATGACCTCTGAGAACGGCATTGTTTCGTTCCGCCTGGTTGTTTACATCTCGGCTTTTATGTCTCCATTTCCTATGGTTTGCAATCCAACTGGTGAATGTTTATTAGAATAAGGCGGGCCTTTTTTTCTTGTCTGAGCTATCTCTGCAGTAACTGGAACTGAAGCTGTAGCTACCCCATTGCAATTCAATTCCATATGGCAAGGCTTTTGATACTGAGAGGACATGGATGTGTATTTCTCTTCTGCAAATAGTCAGATGGAAGTAATGGTTAAAAAGTTGATATTGCAAAGAGAAAATATGCTTAGCATTCATTAGTCCAATTGGCCAATTGGAAGTACTTATCAGTTCACATTTTGCTGGTGATAACAGATCACTTTTTTTCTAAATGTTTACAGTTTACCTTTCCTTCGTCCATAGTTGACTAGCTTGCGGAGATATTCTCTGAACTCAATCAGTATAACCCTCTCTTGCTCAGCATAGGCCTCTGATGTACTCTGGTTGCTGGAGAGTCTTGGATCCGTAGCAGTAGCTTGAGGCGCCACAAAAATCATGTCTTGTTCATCACACATCAGTGCTAGTGTTCCAGGAGACATAGCCGTTCCTCTCTTCTCCGCTTCCCCACATTCAGACACAGTTTCTTCTGTGATAGGGTTGCTAATAGGAATCTCATTTGAACACTCGTCTGCCAAAGCGCTCTGCGTAACTGAATCTTGCTGTCTTGAATCTCTGTCACGATCTGAGTGTTGGGAACTTTCAGCATGACCTTCCTGCTCTGCCGATTCTTGAACTTGTCTATCTGAAAAGGTTATTGAAGAGTGGATATATAAATCAACCCAGAGGCTACTGATTTGTACAGACCTCATCGCATTAAATACAAGCATTCACAGAACAGAGTCAATCAATGCTAATATTCATGGAATTCCAAATAATTAACCAATAAATAACTTTCAAGGTAATGAAAAAAAAAATGTAAAACCACTACATTAGCGGCCCCCCACCGCTGCCCAATCAAGAACCCAGGATGGCCAGCACAGAAATGCAGAGTCATCGGTAGCCTGGCGAAAATTCTTATTAATGATAGAGTTCAATGTTTTTTACAAGATAATTTAAATTTACATGTTATGCCTTTTGCAACTAGCAAGAGAAATCATCAGTGAACAAATGGATGTGCATGATTCTTTATAAGCTCATACCAAGGTGACCTCTCCACCTCCAATTTATAACCCTTCAAAACAAATACTCAAATGAACTCCAAAACTAAGCACTGTAAGCGAAAGATTTCTTCATGCCATTGCTAACCTGGAAAACCATCTATATAAATGTGATACAGAAAGGCAAACATATATTGAGACATGTAACAGGTAGATTAGATGTCTTCCTTTACACTTTATAGCCCCAAGACATTACTACTATTTATTTCCAATTTCTAAGGGGAGTCTCGACTCTTGATGCAATGGTAAAATTGTTGCCGTATGATTTAGAAATCACAGGTTCAAATCTCGAAAACAGTTTTTTTGCAATGCAGGATAAGACTACGTATAATAAATTCTTTCTTCCTAAAGACCCTGCATTGGTAAGAGCTTCGTGCACCGGACTACCCTTTCTACAAAGCACCTATACATCCCCTAAGATTTTAAACAACACAAACCTTAGGTGCAACACTCTATATTCCAACTAGCTTTTTAGAGCAGGTATGTTTCTATTGAACCCACTCTTGTAAAAAATAACCAAAGCATTGTAAGACCCTATCCCTTGCAGTAAATTCTTCTATTTCCTTAATTACTGATAACCTCTTCACTCCATTACTATTAATATTAGTTTTCTTCTTTCTACTCTCCCCACCCTTTGCTCTGAATTTTCTTGCAATTCACTTTCAGCGATACCTGATCTGGCTAATTCTTCACTAAAATTGCCTAAAGTATCATAGAACTATTTTGTATGGTGAAAGACAACATCCTTTATCTCAATGTGGCTTTCTCAGGTAAGGTACTTCTTGCAAACAGAAGGACAAGTTTCTTATTTCCTTCAACCCAAACAGTAGGTCACATTTAACCGATTGACAATATTAAATGGAACAATCTATTAGCATTTCCAACAAGTTTCAGTTTGGAAAAATCATGCTCAATAATGGTGGCATTTAACCTATTTTCCTGTCAAAATAATCTTCCATATCAGCTAACAAATCAAGAAATGCTTATAACATGCTATGGGATAACACCAAACTCAAAACTAGTTATATGCTCCCCATGAATTTATACTATAAGGAAATGGACTTAATTTTTTTTTGAATTGGTGTAATCATGATTAGGACAAATTAGGGTTTGGTGATGTTCTAGATGGGTTGATATTAATTGAGTGATTTATTTGCATAGAATTCTTTACTTTATTCAATTCACCAAATAGATCGACATATCCTTTTAACAATTTTTTGGTTTCCCAATCTAGCCCTCAATTTTTAATCACACGCATCCTCTCTTACAATCCTTGTTACAGGGATTTGGGGATTTTTTTTTGTGTAGTAGTGGATCTACTGCAACATGAAGGTGAGGGGAAGATGACAAAAAATATGCCATCGAGATTTTCTGGGGTAGTGGATTTCACGCAGGTTTTCTCTTGAATTGTAATGGGGAGGGAATAATGAAGAGCGAGACTAGTTGAAGAAGTTGGTGTGGGGTGGGAAGAGTGTGGCAGGGGAGAGGAATGGTGTACTAGAGAGTGGTTATCTATGAAGAGATGTAGGAAGACAATAAATGCAAAGCAGATCTGATACCAAGATTGAGGGTGGTACCATTTTACATGGCACAGAATAGATTCATGTGACTCAATCACAACCTAATCAAGCTGTGAGCTTCAGCCATAGGATTTAATGAATAGAACTACAGGACAGAGGCCTTTTCGATTGGCTTCAGTTTACAACAACCTTGCCTCATAACTCGAGCAAAGTAAACAAGGTACATTGAAAAAATAAAACAAATAAGATTGTAATCTAGACCAAGTAGAAACAAAATATAATTGTAATTTAGATCTGAACTGGATTATTTTATTCCACCAGTTTATTTCTAACTGATCTGTCTTTCTTTGCATTATGTTATGACTTTCATAGCCCAAATGTACAATACAAGAGGAACATTTAGAAAACACATGGAATGAAACATAATGACTTTGCTTATCATAAATCTGTAAGAGAAACAAAGACACGTTACAAGTTGAGATTAAAAGCGGAACTATGCTGATCTTATGCCTCTGTATATAGAAGCATTATGAAAAAAACAAGTTACAAATTGAGATGTAATAAGAAACTATGCTGATCTTATGCCCTTGTATATAGAAGCATTACAAAAATATGGATGACCAGATTATTTAGGAGTTATGATGAAGATAAAAAAAAAAGTAAATTCTTACATTGATAGTTAACTTGATTCTTTTTTAATAGGTATGTTGTTACATCCTATGCAATTCCTAAAATAACCACGAATTATTACAACATTACTTATTTCAGGTTCTATCTGTATAGAATCACTCATACCAGCAATCTTTTTGGCAACCTCACCAGACACCACCACCAAAACCTGACACAGGTCCCTGACATGCTCTGTTTGGACTGCATCGGCTAGAAGAGACCTGCAGATGGGATATGAAAACTAGATGTTAAAAGTTACGGAACAACAATTTAATATTCATATTGACAACATGAAGGTAATATTGGAAGATAAAGCTATACCTATAAGTGACCTTATTAGTTGCCACTGGAGCAGCAGCACCAGAACTAGCTAAAGGAATGGAAGTAGAACACACTTGTACAGAATTCTTAACCTGATAAATAGAGGATAGATTAACGTCAATCATACAAATTCTCTTCTCCAGTATCATTTATCAAATCTGCTATAGACAAATATAGGTGTGATCATAATGATCTCATTTCTTTTTCGTCACAAAAAAATTTAAAATTCACAGATCCCTTGCAACAAATAAAAATGAAATTAGCCCTCGTACAAGCAATCATATATGGGTAAAATGAGAATAGTAAAAGTGTGTCCAAGTAATTAATCCAGATTTCATTTTAACCCAAACAAAAGAACAAATGGTTTACCTACAAAGGAAGAAAATTACCTGTGGAATGGGGGCAAGACTTTTAGTGGGTTGATCCTTTAATGATGTACATATGAATGTGTCCTGGTGTTTCCTTTTCTTCGATGCTGAAGAAGACAGGAATATGGGAGCACCAATAGGCCCATTTGAACTATCATTGGTTGTCTGTTGCATGCAAAGCGTACTTCCATGATCGCCACGAAAGAGAGCTTTCCTCTCTCCACTTCCCTCAAAGTTCTTACAGTCCATGCATTTGCAATTCTCAGAGCAGAGAATATTGGCTTGAAAACACTCACAATACCTCTTGAGGCACCCAGACTTCTTACAATGGCATCCTTTATTGTGCCGTCCTACCAAAGGAGGTTCTACTGTTTCATGCTATCATACATAAGAATATTGATGTTAGCATTTGGCAAACAAAAGATAGAGAAACTCTACTCAAAATGACAATTTTAGTTTCTCATTCCAAGTGTAGTTAATATGAGTCTTATAATATAATATGATCTTTACACAGAGTAGCCAAACCCTAGTGTCTTTAATCAATTGCTCAAGTCTCTTGCTCTTGAAAAAAAAGCATGTCGGGTATTGGATTCCTCTACTTTGCATCAATTGTTGACCATGTAAAAGTCCAAAACATAATGATTATGTGCACACTACTGCTACCGTTATCAAGCATGTTAATGTTAGTCCCAGCTATTTAGGGCCGATTATATGGATCTTATCCCTCCATTGAACTTTACGGCTACATCACTAGCAATATTTAGATCCATTAAATTGTTTTTTACTATGTTAACTAGAATTGTCTGTAGCCATTCTAATCCCTCACACCATCAACTCTAATTTATTAGCTTAAAAAGCAGTATTGAGGAACAATAGTACAAAAATGGTTCTCTTTGGCCATTGAATTTGGGAAGAAGATCTCTCATGAAAAGGAAAAGCACACAAACTATAACAAATCTCAGTGGAAAACCTACATGAGAGAATTCATTTAATTGTCCAATGAAGTATGTGAAGTAACCATGGAGATGAGACATTAGGCATTGTATTCTAAAACTGAATGATGATCGAGCAAACATTACTTCCAATCCTCCCTCTCAATTATCAGTATTGAATGAATTTAACTTTCACCAGTACAGCTGTGCATCAGCCAAATGGTACTAGGGAGACTCACTAAACAAACAAATGGGAGAGATGGCTATGAGAAATGTTGGTGTAGCCCGATTGAAGTATAGTTTCCAGCACAAACATAGACCATTATATCGTTCTCTACTATAATGAAGTGAAGCATGAGTCCAAGTTGGGGCCAACAAAGTGAAGGCAATCCATACACCCATACCTGACTTTGTCACTTTGTTTTTCTGTTTTTTTTTCATTGTTTGCATCTTATTCTCACTTCTTTAACCTCTCTTCTTGTTTCAATTTCCATCAGATCCTGTGATTAATTTAGCATTGCAAAGAAGTTCATGGCTGGGTCTCTGACTTATCATTTCATCGTGTTGAGGAAAGCAACAGAAATTGAACAAAGCATTTGAAAATAGAATCACAAAGAAACAGCTAACATTGCAATGGATGTAGAAAGACTTCGACAATCATAATCCTTTTTTTACTTTGTATTGGATGCAGAATATAGCTTTTACATTGGGTAACTATGATTCTTTTCCATGCTAGCCTTTAGTGTTGCATAATTTATAATTGTACTAACTAAATCTCTAGAAGGTTCATCGTATATGAAGTAGCAAAATTGAAATAATTGACATATGAAGTACTTACCCTATTTTCTCGAAGTGCATATGGGCTACTACCAATCTTAGGCCTAAAGGCATTAGGATTGCGCTCTAGAATAGCTTCAACAGCCTCATGCCTAACAGTTTCATTCTCAACATTGTTACAACAGTTTGTACAGTTGCAGCCATCACAATAAACCCCAGATGCAAAACACTCGCAGTACCTATATGAAATAGTCAACAATATAAACAATGGAAAATTTAGAAAAGATATATTAGGTCATAATCATATGATCAAGCAATTAATTGCAAAATTAAGTTGAATTCTAAGAAGACAATCAGGATCCTTCTAACTAATTACTATTTTTCATATTCCAGCAACTGAAACTTTCAACTGTTTAAGTGATCCATAAAGTTTCATAAGACTTCTCAACACACAGAAGACAAATCAAAACAAGTGAAAGAAAAAAAAAAGTCAAGATAGATTATATATGATCGGTAATATCTTCACACTCATATGGCTAGTCAAATTAAAGCTGACATAAATTTGCACGTTGTGAAGGAATCAGCTGCAAGTCTGTATCTTTCTGTTAGTAATGATAACTGGTGTATTATATAGTTCCAGTTAAGACGACGCTTTAACAACTGCAGCTAGTCCTCTTAAGGACAGAGGCAAGAGGTAAAAAGCTGGCTCCTGTTAATGCTTATAACCGATTCAAAAAATTCAAAGTCATATGTTATCCTTCTAAAACACAATCTTACACCATTTGACATTTATAGTCTACATGCGCTTAGTACTTTGGATTACCAAAAAGAAATCATTATACAGTTATGCTAACCAGAAATTAGCATTCAACAAATAGCAACATCTTCAATGAGAAGCAATCATGTAATATTAACAGCATAGGCCTTACATATAACCTTGGAAATACCAAGTAGTGTAGCCTTCCATATAGATGAATGGAAGATAAGATCTATGTGACTGACCATAAATAGATGGGATGCATTCTGGTTGCATGACAAAGAAATTAGTTGATGACACTTGCATATAAAAGAGAATTCCACTTACAACTTCAAGCATTTCGAGTGTTTGCAGTTGCAATTCCTTTTTCTTGTTGGTGTACCATCCTTTGCATTGTACAGTTGTTGTGATTCTCGTGACCGTGGTTTGGGTGATTGTGGCTTGCTGCAGAGATTCATGGTAAGATGGTAAGAAGACCCTTAGAGATTTTAAATTATAAAAGAGGCAGACATCACATTATAATAAAGCTTCAACACTCATAGTCCTTATGAGAATTGTGATAGGTAAATACCAAGAGTTTATGTAAATGTAAATCCCACAGAAAATAGAACATTGGCATGTTTAATTGACATATTTTGATTCAGCCATTTGCTCATATAATCTAAATAAAGAAGGAGCTATTTTCATTGTTACTGTGTTGCTGTTACAATTAGATATGCTTACCTAGGACCCAATCTTGGTACCAATCCAAACTCCAGTATAACAAATATCCATGTAACTCAACACAGAATTCCTCAGAAGTGAGAAGAAATGGGTCAAGACTCTAGAGATCTCACAAGAATAAGTAGATTGAAAGAAAAAGATAACAACTATTTTAATCAAGCACTTTAGTTTAGAACCCTAGTATTGAGTTTTCAAAGGTCAATGCGAGAGTATGCTCAAGGAATTAACCAACTTGGTTTACAGAAACTAACCTATTCAATTATTACTCAGAAATAAAGTCCTAAAGTAGGACTTCCATCCATTAAAACGATCACCTGTAGAAAAATAGACCCTTATAGGTAACTCAATCAATAACTATTGGAAGAGTTTTTTATGAAAGATTCTCAGATATTTGTTTAAAAAAAACCATCCTCTGGAGATGATATTTCACGAATTCCTTTACTTCCAAGTAAAAAAAAACAACTATCCATTTTAAACATCTATTAACAAAAATTGTTTTCCCCAAATTCAAATTATTATTTTTATAACCAAAAGGAACCTGTGGGATTATATTTCCATTTAGAAGCAAAATTCAAAACAAAAGGCAAAAGTGTCTCTCTGCTGTGAAGTATGAAGCTAGGAAAAACCTAGAAACTACGAAACGCTTGAAAAGTTGACGCGCTGAAAAAAAACAAAACCTAAATTTGAGCAGGCAGTCGAATCCAGAAAATAATTCAAAAATTAAACACAATAAAAAATAAACTCACGCGGGTACAGAAATCGAAGAAATTGACGATAGCGACATGGGCAAAGAAGCAGGCGCGAGGAGAGGTAGCTGCTGTTGCAGCGACGGATCAAGGGCCACGGGTGCCATCGGCGAAGGCGGACCTCCACCATAGAACGCGGCTGTGAAATCCAGCTGGCGAACGAGTTTTCTCGGAGGGACATCAGACGAAGCTGATGGAGTAGGTTGAGCAATTTGTTCCATCGGCGCTCGTGACGGCGACCCGACGATCAATTCGTCAAGCCCTCCGAATATTTCGCTCCCAATTGTATTCCTTTTCGAAGAATCCAAAACCCTCACCAAGTCCGGATGACTGAACACATCTAACTAGGCCCAGAGGCCAGCACTGGAAAGGGGGCAAAGAGGGTGACGAAGGGGCGCCGGAGTTCTCCACCACCGGAGAGCAAATCGATAAGTCGAGATCCGGAGCGAGGAGCGTCGGCGAACAAGGGAGGCTAAATCGCAGAGAGATAAAGATTGGGATTTTTATTGTTCGGATTCTGGAAATCTTTAGAACGAGAGAGAGAGAGAGACGAAGGAGCTAATGGCTTTCTCTTTCTCTCTCCCTCTCTACTTTTGAAATCAAATTCTAAAATTGGACGGTCCGATCGCGGTTGGGGAAGAAATCGGACGGGTAAACATCGCCGGATTGATCGATCGGTCCAAATTCATAGGGTTCGAGGTGTTAGTCTCGTCACCCTCGGATCCGGGAACTAGAACAAGCAATTGATTGCCACGTCATTTCAGTCTTCGAGAAAATTTCGTCAACATTTCACTATAGAAATTTAGGAGGTCTGGGCCCGGAAATGGAACCGAGTGGGGGCCGCGTGAGGTGGCAAATGGCAAGGCATGTCGAATTAGTTGCCTTCATTAAAAGAAATACGGTAGTATTTTGGGGCAAATGAGTCGTAATAAAAAGGAAAAACAAAGAAGCACGGTGCGTGGTAAAATAATGAGATAATTTTTTACTGAAGTATTTTGGATATTAAATATATAAAAAAAAATTGTGTTGTGCGGTTTCAGTGGTTAAATTTAGAGTTTATTTTGTATTTTAATATTGGATAATTTTATAAGGATAACACAATTATAATAGCCAAAGACTATAAATACTGTCCAAATTATCATTGGTAGACAGTGAAGATTTTGCAAAAAAATCTATCACTTTTAAAAATAATCAAGCCGAAGGTTGAAAAATCAGATGCTAATAAAAAAGAAAAAAAAATGATCTAAGAGAAAAACAACACAAATAAGGAGAAGAATCTCAAAAAAAAAAAAAAAAATTGAAGGAATTTCATTGAAGGCAGGCTCTCATAATTTTCGTGAGATAATTAATAAATGTTAATCGTAAAGTAGCAGATCCAATTTGTTGTTATGGGATTGATTTGGTTTGTAGTTTGGTGCAGCATTAAATTTGCCAGGTCGACTGTCGAGCTGGACCACATGAACAATAACCAACGTGACAAATATCTATTAGTCAATGCATATTTTTTTTAAAAATAAAAATTAAATAATTGGAACACTAGCGTACGTAAATATGTTCCTTCTCATTAATTGGAATTAAAAGACAACTACATGCTGTGAGAATCGTCGGGTCTCTGGTGCCTACAGTAAAAAGATTAAGCGGTTAACCCATATAAATATTGCAGAATAAATAATGACTTAATCTTTCATAAACATGTGTATTTTTTATTTATATATTGATTATTAGTCTGAAAAGTTAAAAATTGATCGTAATTTATTTTTATTATGATGGTCCAATAATAAATCGGTAGAAATAAATAGATTAACTAGCAAATTTTAACTTTTTACACAATTATTAAAGTCTCTAGTGTTCAAAAAAAAGATTTATGACTAATATGGTAATAAATTTGTACCAACGAGTAAAAATTAATTTCACCTTATTATCTTTTAATTGGGTAATATATTCTTTGTAATTTATCACTTTGATGTTAGCTATAAGATTAACTGACAAAGGCGTTGGCCAATTGTTTTAAGAGGGAAGAATTGGATGACTAATGCAGTAATAGATTTGTTATTTGATTTTTAAAGTTGTAAAAAATTTTGAAGTCGATCGTTTGACCTTCCGTTGCATTGAAAAAAGTTTTTGATGCTGGCCGAATAACTCAAGGGGAGAGCAGGACAAATCATGCATGTAGAGATTGAAGTTGGGAAGAGCCGGAGGCTCTCTATTCTCCAGGTACCTGCCAAGGATCAGAAGAAACATCAGAAGACGCCGAAAGTGCTCCAGTGGGAGTTATTCCGACACTCAAGTCAGGAACAGAGAGGATAATGGATAATGTAGATGACAAAGAGGAAAAGAAAAAATAGACCTCTTTCAATGACCGCGCGCTCCTTTATATAAGGAGATCCTAACAACAGTGCTCTAACGACAACATGTTTTGACAACGGCAGAAAGCAGCCAAGAGTAGAGGATATCATATCTCCATTAATACACCCCTTATGAGGAGATATTCCTCCATAAATACTATGAGTAATATCTTGTATGGACATCATACCTTGTCATAATAGTCCTTACTATCAGAACGTGTGTTATGGAACAACATACTGATGGGAATATATACATATAAAATTCTCTTCCGGAGCAGTATAGTTAAACAAGATGCCTCCCGCTGACATACAGAGAAGGATCTCCTGTCGAGACATAAAAGATGATCTTTTGTCGAGACATAAGAAGGGGTCTTCTATTGAGACATAAGAAATGATCTCCTGTCAAAATATAAGAGATAGCCTTCTGTCGGATTCGTTCCCTACAATGTGGCTGGGCTAGATTCTGATTTAGCTAGCCTTAGGAGTTTATACCCGTATCAGTTTTCATAATTTATCATGAAACTAATTAATAGAGACATTTGGAATGAAAGTATCACTTGTTTTCTACG
>JBAMHZ010066885.1:0-17303 GCA_037177395.1 Alpinia galanga
CCAATGTGGCTCGACATTCATCTTTCTTTGTTGAGTTACAAACTTGTGATTTCGATCGAACTCAAAAGTATAAATAATTATTGTAATGCAGGAATTCGATGGGAGAGAGGTGGAAGAGATTGCAGAGAACAAGTCCAACAACGATGAGGAAGAGAAGGTTCAAGTGAGTTTAGTTTCGATGATTGATTATACGAATAAAAAGGCTCGAGTGAAGGAGGAGGAAGACGAAGAAGAATCTTTTTATCGAAGCCTCGATCATATTGAAAGTAAGATTTGTTGATTTTTCATGAAACATAGAAAATTTTGGAAGCAAATTGGTATCTTGCTTTAGTATATATGAACACCGCCCGCATAATTTCTTTGGATTCTTCGATTTGATGGGCCCCGCGGTATTAAATCGCGTCTAGTTGAAAAAAAATCATATTTGGTCCAGAACGGAAAATATTGGAAATTGGAAGGTGTAGAGTACAAACAAGCCGGTTTCTGCTGCTGCTCCCGCTGCTTTAACGGGAGGAGATTTCATTTTTGAAAATTTGGTAATTTTATGGAGGGAAGTGAAATTGTTTTCTACACTGATCGTGTGGCGCAGGGACGACGGAGCAGCTGCTGCACCGGATCCGACGGTTCGAAATGCTCGCGGAGCTGGACCCCCCAATCCCGATGGAGTGCTGCTCCCCGTCGTCGGACGGGGACGACGACGTGCCGTCGCACGCTGAGGAGGAGAAGGAGGAGGAAGAGCGGGCGTGGGAGCTTCTCGGGAGGCTGAAGGCCAACGCGCCGCGAGGCGGCGGGGAGAAGCTTCTGCTGGACTTCTTCATCAAAGGCGGCAAAACCGACGGCGGTCTTCTTCCGATGAGGAAGCGGCGAGGGCAGGGTGCGACGGACACCACAACGGAGATTCTTCGCACGGCCAGGCGGTGGATCGACGGGCGGCCGAGCGGGGAGGAAGACTGCGGCTACGGGGAGGCGGCGACGTTGAGGGAGATGGAGAGGGACGGACGGTGGAGATGCTTCCACGAGGAGGAGGACGAGCTGGCCCTGCGGTTTGGGGACGCAATGCTTCAGTTGCTCCTGGGAGAGTTAGTGAAAGAATTAGCATTGCAGTTATAATAATTCAAAATTTTCTTTCTTTCTTTCTTTTATTTTTTGCTGTTTTGATTCTTGGATTCACAGATGGAGATTGCATAGTTTGATTATGCTGATTGATTAAATAAGAACAATAGTTTGGTAATAGCATGCGGACACTAGTACCATATTGGCTCAACAAATAGATCTGCACAAATCCACTGTTAGATTTTATCAGGATCCATACTATTTTCCCAATCAAGATTGTATAGTTAGATCCCCAGAAAAAAGGAATGACTCTGGATCAGGTAATAGAGATTGATAGCGGATCTCTATTATTATTATTATATTTTAAAATTTTTAAACATGAATTATTATTTTTTCAGAAATATTTAAAAAAACATGTATCAAAGTATGGGCTAATGGCGCGAAAAGTCTACACTGTCCACCATTTGCCCGGTTCCTGCGGCGAATTTAAATTTTTTCAAATTTTTTTTTATTTGTTCATCGTAATTGTCAATTAATTATTATTGTATGCTATAAAGAGAAAGCAAAGTGGCTTCTTGTTGGTGCCTTGACAAATCAGCCGCTAGAATCGATAAGCGAGCGTCCTCCGCTTCCGTCGATGACCCGACACCGTGAGCCCCAGTCGGAGCAGCCCTCCACCACCACCAAGGAGAAGGCGTTGCTCCCCGGTTCCGGAGGTGGAGGTGGAGGCGGAGGCGCAGCCATGCGCCTTATCGTCCCGCTCCAAGGCATCGTCCAGGGCCACGGCGGCGGCGGGCTGGTCCTCGGCTCCCTCCTCCCTTGCGTTCTCTTTTACGCCTTCCAGATGTACCTGAAGCGCAGCCATACGCCGTCGCTGAACCCCCCTGCTGACGGCCCCGAGAACCGCGAAGTGGTCCGCTCCTCCTCTCGCAGTCGTCTGGCCGCCCGCGACGCCGCCGTCTCCGCCCGCGCCGTTTTGATGGCCAAGTCCGGAGATTCGTCTTATGCTTCTGGGGACAAGAGGTGCTTGGAGGATCCCTACCATCCTTTCGATAATCCCGATGGGGTTATGCAGCTTGGGCTGGCGGAGAACCGTGTAGCTCTCTCGTTCTCACCCCCCAAAAATAGTTTTTTAGGGTTCTTTGGTCTTCAAAGGATTCTTTTTCTTCACACCTTTCCGCTCGTTCAATGCAGTTGTCATTGGATTTGATTGATGACTGGCTTGCCAAAAATTGGAAGGATACGATGCTTGACCAACGGCAGGGCGCATTGAGTATTAAGGGATTAGCTACCTACCAGCCCTTTGATGGGTCTTTGGAATTCAAGACGGTGAGCAAATGATCAGTCTTTTACTATTGTCTATTGTTAACATGTTTAAGGCATTTTAGGAGAACTTTACTCGGGTTTTCTTGCTATTTTTTCTTTGTGATTTAAAGTGCTTCCTGATTATGTCTTTACATTTTTCTTAGAAAAACAGTCCTAAAATATGAACCTAAGTATATTGCTAGGCTAATAGCAGTGAATAGTGATGATGCAACTAAAGAATCAAACTTTTTAAGGAAATATTATTGTGAAGTAGATGATCAAGATGGGAGATTGGAGTCCCTTTTGAAGACAATATTGTAGGAAAGTAATAATCTTATACATAAAGGAGAAAACTACCTTAATTAACTGCCAGGGATATTTTTTTGTCTAAAATTTTAGAAAATTAAATTCCTAATTGGCATTAAGTAACTTATTGTTTTCATGCTTTATTAGGGCTGTATTTGTTTTCACTATGATGAAGAGGGAACATCGAAACATGTGTTGCATATGATCTGATAATTTTTTTGCTTAAAGAAATGATGTTATGATGATGACATTCTTTATAATGCTTCTTGTTTCACTTCCTTGGCTTTTTCTTTTCCAGCAGGCCATTGCTGGACTCATGGGACAAGTGATGCCAGGGTCAGTCCCGTTTGATCCATCACGCATTGTATTGACATCAGGTGCAACTCCAGCAATTGAGATTCTCAGCTTCTGCCTAGCAGATGCTGGAAATGCATTTCTTGTTCCTTCACCATATCATCCAGGGTAAGATTGGTCCAGTGGGATTGTGAACTTCCTTCTACAATTGTGACATCATATTTACAATTTAACATTTCTAACTGCAGGTATGATAGAAATATAAGGTGGAGAACTGGCATAGAGTTGATACCCATCCCATGTCGAAGCACTGATAACTTTAGCATAAGCATTGCCTCACTTGAAAGAGCATACACTCAGGCAAAGAATCGAAGTGTAAAAGTGTGTGGAATTCTTTTCTCAAACCCATCAAACCCAGTGGGCAACTTGCTTTGTACAGACACACTGCTTAACATTATCAACTTTGCTACTGAGAAGAACATACATGTCATAGCTGATGAAACTTTTGCTGGCTCAATTCACGGAAATGAGGAGTTTGTGAGCATAGCAGAGATATTAAACACAGATGGTGTTGATAGAACCAGGGTTCATATTGTTTATTCCTTATCTAAAGTTTTCTCTATTCCAGGCTTCAGAGTTGGTATTATATACTCCTTCAATGAATGTGTACTTGCTGCAGCCTCCAGATTATCTAGGTTCTCCTCCGTTTCTGCCCCGACACAACACTTACTTATCTCAATGCTCACAGATGTCAAGTTCATTGTGGAGTACCTTAAGATGAACAGAGAGAGACTTCGAATAATGTATGCATTGTTGGTCAGCAGCCTGACAGAGTTAGGAGTTCAGTGTGTGAAAAGCACAGGTGGTTTTTACTGTTGGATGGATATGAGCAAGTTCATGAAATCATACAGCAAGAAAGGAGAGTTTGAACTTTGGAAGGTTATGCTTGATTCGGCTAAGATCCATATAACATCTGGAACTGTATGTCATTGCATTGAACCTGGATGGTTTCGTTTGTGCTTCACAACATTGACTCAAAATGATGTCCCTCTACTTATGGAACGCTTAAATAGAGTAATTCATCGGCAATAAGTTTATTGAAGCTGAAAGCTAATAATTTTCTGTGTTGGATAAGTACAAGGCTTCAACATGCATAAATGTTTTTGATGCAAGGGAAATCCAAAAGCAAGTCTATCATGATACCCTTTCCAGCAGCCACCATCAATTTCATTAGTGTAGATACTGTTCAATTCCTCAATGTTTCTTGCCTTATATATGGTTTATATTAGGAACACTACTGATCTTGTGAAGATTGCGATGATGAAGTTTTCACTCACCAGCTTCTCATATATGCCCTTGTTTTGTTGCTATTGCGGATGAAAGGAAAGCATATGAGCATGCTCTTTGAGTGTTCCTGTAACGAATAAACAGGTTTAGAATGAAGAACTACGAGAGTTTTCAGTTTTGTAATCTATGCCAACCTTTTTGTGGAAGTAAAGATTATTCTGTTAGCTGTAGCAATTTCCTGTAGAAAACGGTGTGTTTGAATACAATCTATTTTCTAGCTCTTGAAATATTACCTAGTCAAATGCACTATATTTGTGTAGCTAAAATGCTAAAAGTAAAGTAGATTACCATTCTAAAATCATTTTGTTTCCTTCTATAACTCAATTTGCGACTCAGCATCATGAGTTCCCCGAGGGTAAATGTTTTTGCAATGGTAGCAGTGCGTTTGTGGTCGAATTTGTTTGACAGCAATGGTTCAGGGCAGGCATTTACTGAAGATGGAGTATGACCTTCGCCATGGTTGTTGAGAAAGCTAGTTTAAGGTAGGTACTTGATAGTCGAAGTGCCTTTGCTAATTTCTGCTTCTGCGCTGCTTGAACTGCTGTGTTCATCTGTTTCTGATGCAGTGTGAAAGTTTTCATTCCAGTAAGAGCCATCCTCACTGAAACTTTCCCAAGTAGCTGCTGTGATGTCGAAAGATTGAGTTGCTGCCATGCCAGGGACTTTATCACTTAACCCAAAAGCGAAGGCTTCAAGATCTGATGCAACAGCTTCACCTTCCTCCACTTCAAAAGGATTTGGATAATTGTTCTTCACATCGACAAAAGGGTTCACGTAGTGATCTGGCACAGGAAGAGGATTTGTATCACAGGAACTGGTTGAATCTGGCAATGTTTGAGCTGGTTCCGGTTGGAATAACGGCTTCCCGGGCTTCTCCTCCCATTCAAATGGCACAGAAACCACAAACTTTGCAGGGGATGGAAGCAAGGCCATGGGCGCTGTTTCAATGCTCCAGTCTTTCTTCAGCTTGCCTGGCTTCTCTTCCCAGAGAAAAGGAACAGAAATCTGCTGTTTCCCTCGTCGCCGAACACGGGACTCGGAGCACTCATTCGACTCCATGGTTGCAGGTGTTGTGATCGTCTGTGCTGCTTGGTGCCATGGGCCGAAACAGGTATATCTAGGACTGGATTTGTGGGTTTGACAGAACTGTTCCTTGATCAATATGTTCTTGTTCAACTGTAACAATTGTGGTAGTTGTGGAACGCCGTTTCAATTCTTAACTGCATCAACTGCTTTGCTCTCGAGTCGAATATTAGTTGTGATCCTCAAGTCGAATTTTATAAATAGTTTTATATTATAGCAAATTCATATAAATTTTATATAAAGTATTATGTTCGACAAATGAACTTTTTTTAAATATATATTACTGATTAGTCTTGAGAATAATCAATTTAATTTTATAGAAATTTTTTTTATCAATTATTATAAATAAATTTGAAAAATGTTTACGATTTAACCATTGCGAAATTTGACTCCACAGTCATATTGTTTTTATAAACTCGTTAAATATTAAAATTATATTTTATTTGTGAAAGCCAAATATTAACTTTTTTTATATTAACTTAAATATATTTCAACATCAAATTATATCACAATCGTTTTGCTGCTGGGCCGTGACCCGGCCCACAAATGAGCTTTTGATTTTGTTTACTAATGTCAAATTGACACGAACTGAGCCGGCTTATTCTAGCCGGTTCAGCATTGGGCCCGATTTATTTGCTTTTAAACTGTGTCGTTAGTTGTTCGAAGGGAAAAGCGATGGCCGAGAATCCGCCGGAGACGTCGCCAATAAGGCGGAGCCGTCAGCGGCTTTACTGCTCCCCCAGATCGTCGGTGACGGTGGAGGACGAGATCCGAACGGTGGTTCGCAACCTCTCTCCGACTAGCCCGTCCAACACCCAGAACCCGGCGTTTGAGCCGTCCTTACAGTCATTTCCAAGAACTCCGGTCAGCGCTCGCAGGTTCCACTTCCTTCTTTCCATTTCTCCTCCTCTACCTTTTTCTTTCTCTTCCTCTTCATCCTATCAGAAATGCACGGCTAGCGAACCCAACCCCAGCGCCAAAATCCTAGTTGTTCTTCAGCCGTCGTGGGCATAACGCCGCAATGCTAACCAAGGGTTCGACTTTATAATGCTGAGTGCTGACGCCTGATCTTTGTGTGATCTTTCAGTTGAAGCATCTAGTTTACTTCATTATTTACAACCTTTTTTTTTCTTTCTCGCTGAACTTGTTCAGCGGCTATTTTGTTTTGGTCCTGATTTATGTTTCCCTACGATAGTACGATGTGTATTGTTGATCAAAGGGAATGAATGCTTGGGAAGATGGGTTGAGGATTCACGCTACCAGATAAGTATAATGGTTATCAGCGGAAGTCATAACAAAATGTTCTCTCTTTAGGCTAAGTATACTGTTGCAAGATATTACAAGTTTATAATCATGTCTAAAACCTCTGGGTGATTTCTCATGTTGTCTTTTCCATCACAATTAACCACTATACAAGCTTCGTAGGTTGAAGGAAGTTGCATTTGCATTGACAGCAATTAGTTGCTTTGCAATGATAATGTTAGCAGCTTCAGTTGGGTGATATGCATCCCAAAACACATACTTGTTTCTATCTTTGCAGAGGATGGTGCTGGAGTTGCTATCATGGACTTCGAGGCAGAGAGGAGGAAAGCTTAGTCCACAACAAGGATCATATGGATTTTCAAATCCTGGTAACATAAGCATTTGTTAGTTAATGCCACGGATTTTTTCCCTTTTTTGTGGAAATAATGTGTGCTAGAAAGTTGCAAAGTGAAACAATTACCGTATTTGTGATAGCTTTGAATTATATCAAGGAAAATATCGTAAGTATTTGCATATACGAATACAGATTCAGGGCCCAGATCTTCATTTAATTTGTTGATTGCTCTGATCAACTTCATGTTGTAACCTTGGGTTAGTGTGTTTGCAGCTGATAAGCACTCCCCTTTTTTCACCAACTTGATTGCTCGAAGGTATGGTATGCATCCAATAGGTCCTACTCCAATGATTGCAAACTTTCTTGCCCCAAGTTCATGCAATCTCTGTTCAAATTTGCAGTAAATAATAAATTGATCAAAATTTCCACAATAGAGACTTTGTTTCTTGACATATCACAACTCATTCAAACTTTAACATGCTGTCAAAGTATCAATCATGAATAGTTTCAATTATTTCTCTTTTATTTTTTATGACTCATTCTTTGGTTATATCTTCATTACAAACCAATCAGTGCTAGCTACCTCAGATGATTGAATAACCGGCTTTATGCCAAAGGTTTCAAGTTAGATTCTTAGTATAGCATAAATGTTTTTTAAAAAAAAAAATCCAGTCACTGGATCTTCCTGTGCAATTCAGATCGTCTGTAATTTGAATTTGAGCTATATTTCAACTTGTTCACCAGAATGACTAGGCTATAATCCTGGTTTATTTTATCAAAGAAAAAAAAAAACTATACATGTGTTAAAGCATTCAAATCCTGATGTGTATGTACTATTTGTTCTCACCTTTAGATGCAGAGTTAAGTTGGAGACCATTATGTCCTGAAGAGCTGTTGGTGCCAGCTTCTCATCTCCAAAGAGATATACGGAGGGCTCGAAGTAGTTCAAGATGTCATTAGACCCTGTTATTATTTGAAAGACGGCAGTCTTTAGGAACTCAGTAGCATTCTTTCCCAGAGTTCTCCACATGTAATCTCTGGTTTCCTCAAAATATTTCACCTGCATGCTCAATGGTATTCTCTCAACCTGAGCATAGTTTGAGTAGAAGCAGATAGACAAAGTCGACATTAAATCCAAAAATTAACAGCCATTAGAAGAAACATTTGTGAGTTGGTCACATACAAACAAAGATCCTGTCTCGTCCAATATCCCAGAAGCACCTGAAGCATAGTTGATGCCGTTCTGAACTGCATTGCTAAAGTCGTTGCCGGCCAAGTAGGGTGTAGGGAAATAATTCTTCCCTAAAGCTTCAACTAGTACAATCAATGCATTAAATTTAGAATAAAGTAATTAACCTCCGGTATAGCTTCAGTCATCAAGTCATTTTTTGAAAGTTACTATCAGGCAGATAAAACTCTTTTATTTATTTATTTGCCGTCTAAGTGTAACAGATTATGTTCACTCGAATGGCCTTACAGGATGATGGGAAAGTAGAGGTTCAAATCTGGTAAAGAAGATGAACTGTTATATATGTTAGGCCCTTGACAGCCATTGTGAAAATTCTGTCAAAAAACGATTAAACGGTTTGCTTGTAAAGAAGAGGTGGGAAACTGGAAAAGCAAATTCTCTTCGTTGCCATGAATGAAAAAGTGAATGTATCTAGAGGAATTTTTCTTAAGAAGCAGTGAAAAATAGTTTATTGCTTACTGAGAAAAGGAAAGAGTAAAATGGACCAAGGAAAAATTTAGTTTTCTTTCTGGTTTGTCGTTGCTTTGAGGAAAAGAAGCAACATGAGACCTGTGATTCAGCTGTCTTTCTACTATTCTTTCATGTAATTTAAAAGAAACTTTGCTTGTTTCTTTTAAACTTTCATTGTTGTTTCCTGGCTGCAGAATATAGGAGATATATGTACCTATGAGATCACTTGTGGTTCTGCCATTAGTGAATCTTCCTGTAGGTTGGCCGCCAGAAGGCACGAAATCAATGCCGTAAGGAGGTGAGTTAGCTTTGGAGATGGTGAAGAGATAGTTGTTGTTCCCAACATCGACGAGGGAGTCACCGAGGACGAAGGTGGGGTAGCGAACTGCCGGACAAAGCCCAAGAGCAAACAACGGAAGACGAAGCAGCAGCAGCAGCTGAAGAAGAAGGAGAAGAGACAGGAACAATGCAACAAATGGTGAAACCATGAGGTATGCCTTCTGCTGCAACAGATCTGCCGTGTCGATTGCATAGCTTCTGTTCTAATATTAATTCACATAGTGATTCGGGGTGCATGCGACTTGCATGCATGGAGCTGCAGCTTTGATGTGACACAACCATGAAATTTGGCCTTGGCATCCATTTCTGAGTTTAGTTGATCGGAGGAGCCAAAAATCCGTTGCATAGAAAAGGGAAAAGACAAGGGGGGAGAAAAATCAGCCGTTGAAAACAAAAAGACGATTTTTTTTCCAAAACAACCTCGAAATTCTCTAAATTATGCAACGAGACCGAGTAGACCAGAAAGGGTTTAGAGGCATCGGGCGGTGTGGAGAGGGGTCAAAGGAGGAGGAAGAGATGCGTCACGGAAGCGCGGGGTTTCCGTCTTCGGATCTCATGGCGGCGGAGGTCCCCTTGGTGGTGGCTCTCAACTGCCTCGAGGACACCTCACTGGAGCAGGAGGCCCTCGCTGGCGTCGCCACCGTCGAGCACGTCGGCAGCGCCGCCCTCGCAGACGGGCGCATCGAGTCGGCAGCAGCTGTTATCCTGCACTCGCTCGCCCTCTTACCCGGCCCCGCCCAGCGCCGCCTCCGCCCTTGGCAGCTCGTCCTCTGCCTCGGTTCCGCCGACCGCGTCATCGACTCCGGCCTCGCCGCTGATCTAGGGCTCCGCCTTGTCCACGTCGACTGCACTCGAGCCGAGGAGGTGGCTGACACCGTCATGGCCCTGTTTCTCAGCCTCCTTCGCCGGACCCATCTCCTCTCCTGCCCGTCTTCCGCCTCGGCCGGTTGGTTCGGATCGATCCCGCCGCTGTGCCGGGGAATGCGAAGGTGCCGTGGCCTTGTTCTTGGGATCGTTGGCAGGTCGGCCTCTGCAAATTGCCTGGCCACCAGGAGCCTGGCTTTTAAGATGAGCGTGCTCTACTTCGATGTCGACTACGAGGTATTGACCTATTAGGAACCTTCTTGTTGTTTTCTCTCATATTGTCTTCTGTTTCACAATGTACTTTTGACCTAACTGTTTTCTGAGAAATAGGCCCTTATGAGTTGCTAATATGAACATTCCTTTACTGTTTAAGTTTGATTTTTTCCTTCTTCAATAAATCCGATTGAACATTGCTACTTGTCAAGCAAAATCCCGGTTTCTGCGCACAAAATAGTAGGCAACTCATCGTTGAGTTTCCTTTCTACCGGTCAATATTTTGGCCAGTCTATATTCACTAGACATGTGTAGAAGTATTTGGGCAACTTCTGATATTTATATCTAGCTATGGCAGTGTGGTTTATTATGTAATAATTACTGCAGATAACAGTTAGCCTCGGGCAATATACTTGCATTTATTGTCAGATTTTAGTACTGCTTTTTCCGAGAGTTCGAAGCTAATTTCTTTGTGATATCCTCAAACGAAATTTTGGAACACAATTTGATCATAATAAACTCTAGTCAGTTTTCCAGAGGGTTTAGGTTTTCATGTTTGTATCTTAACAAACAATAAATTGAGCGGTATTTTGAGTTATGGATTTGATCTGTAGAAGCAAAATAGAATTTCATTTTCACAATAGCAGAATCCAAGGTAGTCCTTGGTAGTTTTCTCTAGCTTGATGCGATGAAAATAAGACTGTTATGCGTGTGTTAATTATCTTGCCATTCAATTGTTTAAAATTTTGTGATTTTTATTCTGTCTGTGAACATCTGTAAAGGTGAAAGATAAATCAAGACGGTCTGCTATTGCATTTCCTTCCGCTGCTCGAAGAATGGACACCCTAAATGATTTATTGGCAGCAAGTGATCTGGTTTCACTTCACTGTTCACTCTCGGATGCTACCATGCATATTCTTAATGCAGAATGCCTGCAACATATAAAGCCTGGTAAACTGTTTGACATAATTTGGCTATTTGGGCTATATGTTTCTTTCAATTCTGGTTGTCTGCATAATTTAATTGCAATCTCAAATAGTTAAGTCTCTGTTTTCTCCACAGGTGCATTTATAGTGAATACAGGTAGCAGTCAATTGATAGATGATCGTGCATTGAAACAACTATTGATTAATGGTTCCATAGCTGGTTGTGCATTGGACGGTGCTGAGGGGCCACAATGGATGGAAGCATGGGTAAGAGTACAACTGCATAAAATCTACTGCATAAACTGTGTAACATATATGAGCCATAAGTGTAAAGATAAGGGAATCACAAGATTAATACATCATTATACCTAAGAGTTTACGATTTGTCTTTTGCATGTTTGCAACCAGAAGTTAGTTCTTTGAGCATGTTCTCATATGTGAAGCATAAGATTGAACCTTTTTTTTTAAACACGCACAAAAATTAAGTTCTTTAGTTGCATCTTGTTCTATATTGTGTGCTCAACTTAGCCAATTCCAGTTATATTGGGCTATCCTTTTGAATTTTCTCTCTCATATCTTTTTTCCTATTTGTTTACATTACGTATTATAAAATTAAAGCACCTAACATGGCACATTGCTAGCAACTCATTTTTTTTTTCGTGCTCTCAAGTTTTGTTTTAATCCATTTTCAGGTAAGGGAGATGCCAAATGTGCTAATTCTTCCTCGCAGTGCAGATTATAGTGAGGAAGTATGGATGGAAATAAGGGAAAAAGCAATCACCATATTGCAGTCATTTTTCCTTGATGGAATTGTACCAGATTATGCTATATCTGATGAAGATGAAATGATAAGTGGAATTGTATGTGAAAATGAGCAGACAAAGAAGGAAGTAAAAGAAACTCAAACTCAGCAGGTTCATGGTCTTGAACAGCAGATAAATGAGAGCCACTTGACTTCAGAATACATCTACAAGAAGGATAACCATGAATTTATCAATTTTCATGTTTCAGCTGTTTCCCAAAATGTAGGCTCTATAACTGAAGGCAGGCATAGTGGAACAGGTAAAAAGGGTAAGAAGAGACCTGCTCGCCGAAGGTCCCATCAGGAGCCAGATGATTATTCAGCAGGAGAGAGTGATACTAGTTATACATCAGATCAAGATGATGATACTGCAACAAGTGGAAGGGAGAAAGTGTTAGGTTCTGGTTCTAGGTTAACTTCTCCTGAGGATCCTAGAAATAAAGTAATGTGCACCTCTGAACCTTCACCAGACTTGTCACCAAAACAGGTGGCAGTAAATGCAGTAGTTAATGAAAATTCTGTTCAACTGCTGAAAGATGGTTTCATCATAGCTCTATGCACAAGAGATTGTCAAGGATATCATGTCTCTAGACAAAGAAATCCGGGAGGTGGCTGGTTCCTTGATACAATGTCAAACATATCAAAGAGGGATCCTGCTGCAGAATTCCTTGTTTGCTTTAGAAGCAAGGTAATCACATACAAAACAATTTTTAGTGTGGCTGAATGAAATGCCACTTCATCTCTCTTATGAGCGGTTACCATCTCCAGGGCATAATCGGGTTGCGGTCTTTGTCTTCTGGTGGAAAACTCTTACAGGTCAGTAATTGCATATAATGTCTGCTAGCTATCAATTGATGTCCAAACAATTTACCGATTTATTCTGCCAACGGGCGTTTAGTTTGGCTACAAATACACAGCTTCCATATAACTTCTTCATGTTTTGCATGGTACCAGATCAATAGGAGAATGGAGTTTGTATTTGCAAGTCATAATTTTGATGTGTGGGAGGCTTGGACTCTGCATGGTTCTACCTTGGAACAATGTAAACTAGTCAACTGCAAAAAACCATCGGTATGCACCTATTTGTATTATGCGTACAAGAACAGGGGCTATCCTATTAACTTCGTCTATTCGATACTCGATATAAGACATGAAACTTGAATTTATTCGCCCGTTTTATGCTCAGTTTTCATATTGAGTGTCTTCTCTTGCCGGCCCTACAAACCCGCAAACTAATTCGTGGAATTCATAACGACCAGTTCCAAACTTTGTTCATCAAGTATTACTTTTCTGCCGAATCTTGATGCTGTATATAATCATAATTCTGGATTCGTGCTTTCTCTCTGATCATCTTCAATTTGTATCCACTATTCGTTACTCACTGGTGTAAATTATGTTTCCTGCTACAAGATTTTGATGACATTTTGTTTGTTTCATCATGTGTAGGCTGTCCTGGAAGTAAGCATAGAGATCCTTGCAACTGTTAACGAAGACGGCGTTACTAGATGGATTGATTAAGTTGTTTACGATAAAAGGTGCTTGGAAAGAATCGGGTATCGAGGTTTTTTCCAAATCTATCTGTTTTCTTTTTGCTGACTCTTGTAGTTGCTTTGAAGTTTACGAAATGGCTGCGGAATGTCTTTGCTAGTCGTTATATGTCTTTCTTTGTAAAAAACATCAAACTTCAGTGAAGTTTTCTGTAAACGTTGCTCAAAATCTCAATGTTGAGGCTGTTGTCTCCTTGTTTATTTCCTCCTACCTTCCTCCCAGAGGCCTTACAGACGTCCATGACTCTTTAGATTTATGTACCTGGAAGAAAAGATAAGAAATTTTGAGGGGGAAAAAGAAAAATTAGATGCTCACAGGGTCAAACGCTTCCGATTTCTGTCCCTTTTAGAAGAGTTGGATAAAATAAAATATCTAATTGCAATGCTCGTATTCCGTGCACATAGTTAGCCCATTACAATAGATGCATATCACTAATCATTCACATAACTGACGTGGACGCGTTACGTGCCAACTACTTCTGCATGGATGACATGTAGCACTCTTTAGATCCTGTCACCTTATCCATCAAAGCTTGTACTATAAATTGCTCACCGCCCCAAGGCACCTTTCAATCCATCGACGTCGTCTCTCTACCAATTAAATTTTATCGGTAACAACGGGATGCAATCGGCGGAGGAGAAGATGAAGGATGCGGCAAGCAAAGCGAAGGAGAAGGTGAAGAAGTACGCCGGGAAGGCGGACGGGGCTGCAGAGGCCACCACGGCCCGGACGCTGGAGGAGCGGGCGGCCGCGAAGGAACGGACCAAGGCGAGGGAGAAGGAGGCCGAGGCGGAGTACCACGAGGAGAAGGCGGAGCACCGGGAGGAGGCCGCTGCGAAATACGGCATCGCACGTCACCACCACCGACCGGTCGGAGCGGACCCAACTTATCCGGCGGCCGGCGGCAAGTACCTGTAATTACTAGCAAAATGTAATATCCGCAGTCTCAACTAAATAAATAAATAATGTGTCAGTCTTCATGTCAAAATGTTTGAAGTTTCCAAAATAAATAAATATAGCAGAAATTTGGAAGAGTATTAGTTTTAAGAAAAACAACAACTAATTAGACGGTCCAAACTATAAAATATAATTCTAATAGATAAAACGTATTTACAAATCTATATTATTAGAATTCCAGATAGGCAGCATGGGGTGGTGGCGCAGTTGGCTAGCGCGTAGGTCTCATAGCCCTGAGTAATCCTGAGGTCGAGAGTTCGAGCCTCTCTCACCCCATTCATTTTTTTTCCCTTTATGCTATTTTGAGTAATCCTGAGGTTGACAATTCTGCTGTGCCTTTTACTGAACAGACGTTCAAATCCTTCCCTTCCATTATTTATTCTGGATAAAGCAGAGAAGTATGCCTTTGCAAATTGCATGCAGCTATTCGACTGATCTCATGGTTCTCGCTGGGTTACAAACTACAGATGCTGATTCTGATGCCAACGACACACACCTTGTCTGAAATTATATCAGTCAACAAGGCATTTTGGAAAGAAGCTGTCTCGGACAAGGAAGCTGTGGCTCAGCCTTCGCAGTGAATGTATGGACCAAGCGGAACCACTTGCCCAATTCTTTAATTTGAGAACAAGTATCGTAATATACTTCAAAGATCTCTGATGTCTTTGGGCTGACAGAGTTCCATGATTCTTAGTTAATAATAGTCATCAGTCAACCTTGTCGTTATCGAGGAAGGTCATAGAAGAGTAGTAGTGCCGTATTGTGGCATCTGTTTGGATGGGTGAGGGAAGTGTAAGTAATGGAAAAAGAAGGGAGGAAAAAGGAGAGGAAAAATTACATTTCAAATTAGAGTATAAGAAAATTTGAATTTTTATAAGCAGAGGGATATAAATTTCTCTTTCTTTTCCTTCTCTTTTCTTTCTCTTTCTCTTCCTTCACTTCTTTCTAAACCGTGTTCATCTTTTTTTATTACTTATTTATTTTTACCCTTCCATTACTTATACTCCCCTCGCCTCCTCCCAAACAGAGGGAAAAAAGGAAGTGGCCAGAGACTTCTTCTGTCCATGGCGGCCAAGCATCATGCCCTGCACCTCAATTTCCAAAGAACCATGACCATCGAAGAGCCATGGCACAGCTTCAACGCTCAACTTCTGCTTCTTCCCTTACTGCTCCTGTCTCAGGCCGCTATTATAGCTGCATCACGTGCAGCTTGTCCTCCCTTCTCGTGCGGTCTGTTCCACAACCTCAGCTACCCATTTCGTCGAACAACTGATCCGCCTCAGTGCGGGAATCCGAAGTGGGAGGTCACCTGCAACGGCAACAAATCCACCATCTCCATCGGCTCCACCCGATACCTGATCACTCAGCTATCGTCGCTCGCCATTACCATCCGCGTGGTGGATCCTAATTTCGCACATGGAAGCTGCGGCCTCCCTGCCCAATCACTGTCGCCCTCCAGCTTCGGCTTAATTTCTCCCATCAGTAGTATGTGGGCAAGTTTCATGAATTGCACGAGAAGAATCGAGGACCAGAATTCGTATCAGCTTGTTCCTTGCTTGAGCAGCAACAACACTTTTGTCTATGTCGTCGTTGCAGATGAAGGATATAGATCGTCATACCTTTATCCATCTTGTCATTTTGTGTCGATGATTCCAGCGACAGATGGGCAATCCTTACCAAGGGATGCGTTCCCCATTCTACAACAAGGATTTGATTTGAGATTCTTTGAAAAGGCCAATAATTATTGGAAACGCATACTCCGCTATTGTCTACATGAATCCAAAAGGTAATTGAACGTCTTGTCATGCTCATCTTCCCGAGTTGCTAATCACCAAGTGACTGATTCCCCCATCCATGAACATGGAATTTCTTAGTGTTGCATCTTATAATTCGTACTCAACAAAATGTTATAGCTGCTTAGAACGTTTAGCAACATATTAAACCTATTCATCCATCTTTACTCAGGTGATGAATCGAGTAAAAAGGCGAAAACAAAGCCATTTCGTAGCTGTACAACTCTTGCGACAAATTTAAGCTTAAGAATGCTATTCTTCTTTTTTTTTCCCCCTTCCTTTACTGAATAGATGTGCAAAAAAGAAATGTCTTCCATTATCAATACTGGATAAACAAATCTACCATGTCAAGAATCCTCACAAATGGCTTTTGCATTGGAGTTGTGATAGAAAAATCATAGTTCACAACAACAGTCAAGGTGAATAATGACGAAACGTTTCTATAGCAAAGTCATTCTAATTGCTAAAACAGGGGTTTCTCATATTTTGATGGTTTTATTATGTGATGATTTTTGTCATTATGTATGGTATACTTTGCTATAGTTTTTTTTTTTGTTTTTGTTTTTGTTTTGTATGAGATGATTTTCTTATAATGATTTAGGAATTATTGTCAATAATCATATACACAAAGCAAGTAAAGATCAACAATTCTACCCATACCCTATCCAAATGCTAAATGACTCTTCAGTTATGAGCATTGGATGAAACGGAGTAAGGTCCTTTTCAGCATGTTCTTATTAAGATACCTTGTTCATCTTTTCAATTCCATGCAGCATGTTCTTTGATCTAATAAGAAGCAAGCAATTCCTCTCCCAAGTTTCTTCTCTCGTCAAAAGTGAGACACACTTTGCATCTTGCATAGAAGACTACTTCTATGAGTCTTCGACTACTCGAATCGCAATTGCTGTGGTGGTATTCATCCAGATTGTACAGCTCTTAGTAGGTACACTGATGCATGATCCTCTTGTTAGCCCTCCCTCCAATCCATGTTTTTGAAAGTGACTATTGTTTTTCGTCATGCAGTTTTATTGATACTTGGCCGAATTGTCATAGCACCTATGATAGTTTGGTTCTTGCTTGGTTACAAACTATGGAGCAGACGAGTCTCAGTTGACCTCATAGAGAAGTTTCTTCAACGCCAGCAAACGCTTATGCCAACGAGATACGCCTACTCGGA
>JBAMHZ010066989.1:0-17303 GCA_037177395.1 Alpinia galanga
ATCTAGGTGCATGCGTCCACAAGGTGTGGTGAGGTGAGTTGAGTTGAATAAGTTTCAGCTCTATAAATTCCTTTTGGTGAGGCTGCTTGATGGAGTTCAGGAATGAAGATGGCGACTTACGCCTTCCTCTTGCTTCTTCTTCTTCCTCTTCTTCCTTGGTTTACAATCCCCCTCCCATTAGAGGCTCGGCTTTCTCCAAGCCAGCCCTTCCTCCTGCTGCCTCTATCTTGTCCCCGAAAGGAGGAGGTGGTGGTGGTGGTGGTGGATTGAGAAATGGTAGTTCTCCGGTGGCTACGGAGGATATCAGTTCTTTCTTTGGCAGACCCAAGGTAAGAGATCCAGATCATCAGCCGGCGCCTATTTCCGGTTTGCCTTATAAAGTGTCGGAAGGCGGCAAGACGTTAGGCGAGGAGGTGGCCGGGAAGTACAAGGAGTGCTTGCGGAACCACGCGGCCGCTGTCGGCGGCCACGTCGTCGATGGGTGCGGGGAGTTCATGCCCAATGGCAGCCCCTCCACCCCAGACGCGCTCAAGTGCGCTGCCTGCGGCTGCCACCGGAGCTTCCACCGCAAGGACGGCGACGGCGCGGACGACGACGTCCATCCGTATCATCTACACCAAGCTCCGCCGCCGCTGTTGCTGCCCCCGCTGCCGCCGCCGCCGCTTCCGCTGCAGAGGGCGCTCGGCGGGCTCTTCCCCGCCAGCTCGCCGACGTCGCGGGCCGTGCCGGTGTCTTCGTCAGGGTTGATGGCGAGCGCGACGACGGAGTCGTCGAGTGAGGAAAGGGCTGTCGGCGGTCCCGGGATGGAGGCGACGGCGATGAGGAAGCGGTTCCGCACCAAGTTCACCGCCGAGCAGAAGGAGAAGATGCTGGCCTTCGCGGAGCGGATCGGGTGGCGCTTCCAGCGACAGGACGAGGCACTGGTCGAGCAGTTCTGCTCCGACGCCGGCATCAAGCGCCACGTCCTCAAAGTCTGGATGCACAACAACAAGCACTCCATCAAAAAACAGCAGCAGCAGCACCAGCACCAGCACCAACAACAACAGCAACCTCCTCCTCCTTCACCCCAAGAACAACATCAGTAGCTCAAAAAATTTACATATATATATATATATATATATATATCTCATGATTTCACGGAGAAGAAGATGAACGACAACAAATTATTATGCTCAAATCGCTGCCTCTGTAAATTTGAGCTTTCTGCACTAATCAGATCTTTCCTCACTAGAAACGGCATAGATTATCAGAATAAACCACCGCTGAACTGGCCATTCGTACTTGGATTACTGTTGCATTAATGGAACTGCGCTCAAATGGAAGCTTCACGCGCCCTAATCTCCCTCTAGTTTCCAGATTCCGATAGCATTGGGATGGGATCAGAAAAGCAAAGCGAGTTCTGTCACTGTCACATCGAGAGCTTCTTTTTCTTTTCTTTGTTTTTTTTTGTACCCTTCACTTTTGCGTTTGCAAGGGGAATTTCTTGGGGAGGGAGTCAATTAGGGCTGTTCTCTCCTCTCCTCTTTTCTGCTCCTTCAATTTTACAAGGATCAAACACCCAACTTGCCATGGCTAAAGATGCTGGGAATTGAATTTAATGGTGCAAACAACAATCATTCATGTTCTTGTCTTGTTAACTCTTGCCCTCGTAGAGGGGAAGATAAGGACACACTTTCTTAAATGGAAGAGGCTGCTTCAGCCAATCTACTTTTGCCAGTTATTAGATATCCACCAAATCTATTTCAATCTAGCCGTCTTTACTGCTGTTCTACTACTGTTATAACACATTGTATTTTTTTACTTGATAATCCAATAAATTCAAAATATAATCTATAATAATAACACAACTCACACCACATACACTACCAACAAATTCATCAATACAACAACTCGTGTGGCATAGCCACATTCAACTCGATCGAGTGTCAAGATAATACAACTAATTATGTCATATATATACCAATATCCAACGAGTTCAACAAGCGATCGAGCTAACAATGATAGAGTTTGCTACTCGTCAATTCGTGAAAAAAAAAAATCACTTCATTATGTGTTTAAGCACGAGTGCAACCACCTCACCACACAATAATTAGTGTCAAGTCTAACACTTCACACTCATTGACTACCACAAGAAACAATAGTTGATTAGAGTGCAAAAGCAATAAATGTCTGTTTGATAATTAACCTAAACAAGGTTCATATAATAATCGCCATAGGTTGTAGGCCTTACAAAACTAATTAATCATGTAAGCTCACAAATATAAAACAAAATTAATGTTGATAGTGAAGTGCTTTATATTATATATCAGGATCAACAAAATTAAAACCGATAGATACATACCGACACATGTTCTATTATCATCTCGATAACATTTTTCATCTTACCAACCAATTACAATATAGTCGAAATGATTATGAATCCTATGATAGTATTTTTGTATTTAGCCTAGTTCAATAACATGAGAATACGACAATCAATCGTGTTGAAAACCACCAAACTTACGAAACATGTTATGATTGTACAATCATAAACATAATTGTATGTTTTATTTTAGGTGTGAAAGACATTTTGGCAAATACAAGCAATTTATCGTTAATTACCTATAAAACACTTATTAAAGAAACTATAGGGGAGTATTTAAGCTCAATGGTTCAATCTTTGAGTAAAAGATTTGCATATGAACTATGTTTATAACTTCATTATAAAGACACTTAAAATCACTTGCCATGTATTTTCTTCCACACTTTTTGGTCCCTTGCCGGAAGAGAACAAAGACACCAACTACGAACTTATGCAATGGCAGCTAGCGGTGATCGATCATAGTGACTTACCACCGGCAGCGAGGATGACTAATGAAAGGGGATACATCATACATTTTATATATGTTTGAGGCATTACCTTGATCAAGGTGGCTCTTTTGTTGTGTTAGTATGGATGTTTGGTTGTTGGAGGAGAACAACGAAAATACTTTCCTTACCTTGCGGCGAGGAATCAACACTCGATCGATGCACACACTTATCTTAACACACCTACTTTGGAAGTCAAGATGAATGATTTTATTTAAAAGAAAGAAGTGTTAGAGAAAAAGAGCATATAAATTTTTTCTCTCTATATGTGAAATGTAAGTATAAAGGGTATTTATAAACATAAGAGAAAATTAATCTAAATATTCCTCTAGATTAGTGAGTGTTAATTTCTTAAACTTTTTACATGTGGTGAATATGTATTCTACATAGATGCATTCTTCTTGTTCATATTGATATCTAGAAAACCTAAAATATTTTAAGTTGAATTATGACTTGTTTATAGAAAGTGAGATGTAGAGAAAGAAGGGCATAAGAACAAAAAAAGGGGTTCAAGATACATTATATATATAGCTCTAGAATTGAATTATAGTTAAAGATTTAGGTAGAACTCATCCCGGTTGAACTCCTATGGCTTAGCTCGAGTCACGAAGATCGAACTCAAATTTTGAGAGGTCGAGGTTGTGTGTCATTCTAAACTCAATAAAGGAATGAACTTGGACAAGGGGAGGAATCTAATTCGGGCGAATAAGAAAGTTTCAAGGCCTAAAGCGTGAGCAATTCAATCCTATTTGGTTTAAACTTGACTAAGTTTTTAGTGCATATTGAGCCAAGAGGAAGGTGGTTTAAAGGAAATGTGGAACCCTCAAGTGAGGAAGGTGGTGCAATTCATAAAAGGGTTCATATCGAATTCTATAAAGTCACTTTGTAAAATTTGATACGAGGATAATAATTAACTTACACGAGTAAAGATATCTTCCATCTTATAGCACTTAAATTTTTAGATCATCATCATCACA
The DNA here is from genome assembly GCA_037177395.1 of Alpinia galanga. Taxonomy (NCBI): domain Eukaryota; kingdom Viridiplantae; phylum Streptophyta; class Magnoliopsida; order Zingiberales; family Zingiberaceae; genus Alpinia; species Alpinia galanga. Next base: position 3,825 of record JBAMHZ010066989.1, read on the forward strand.
TGTATGATAGAGACTTCATATAAGAGGCATTTCATAGACATGTTTTCTTTACATCAACCTTCCAAACACGACACTAAAGCTAAATATCACATTGAAAGACATTTTCATTTATGGATTATTAGACCAACTACAATCGAATCCTTAACTCTCACCTAAAAGCTAGAGAGAAAAAAAAAACAAAATTTGCCATATTAATTATTCATAAGCTTCGTATTTATATATATGTGTATGTATGCGCGAGAGAGAGAGACTAAGCTTTAAAAACAAAATTTGACTTAATTTTTATTTATAAATTAATATTAACATTATAAATGGAATTTAATAAAAATAGGAAAATTATTTTATTTAAATATTTTTTAATTTCAAGATTTTACTTGATCAAATTTTATAAGTTGTTTAAAAAAAAACTAGCTCAGGACTAGTCTCAATCACCATATTAACACCACTATATTAAACAGCATAAAGATCAATTCAAATAGAAGAGATCAACAAAGTGACAAAGTGAAGAAGACATGCCCCGATCGATCAATGATAAAAATACAAAAGTAAACTAAACGTAAGTTAAGAATTCAAATAACTCTAATATATACTTAACCTAATTACCCAATTAGAATTGGATTATTAAAGTTAAAGAAATGTCGTATATATCAAGGACATACTAAAACTAAACCAAGAAATTAGCTTGGCACTGGTCTCCTAAGCCTCCCAATTTTTTATTTGTCTAATATTTTATTTTCCAAGATTAATTAAATGATGCCTTTCAAACAACAAATAGTCCGACTCTTTCATGCGATCAAAGCAAAACATAATCTGAAGAAATTATACCAAAACTATAATCTGTTCTATCTATATCACAAAATCATCAGCATGCATGATTCTACTTCGAAGCTCCAGCTATATATCCAACAGATTATAAAGTGCTGGATGGTAACAAATCTTTAGGGGAGTATATATCCAACAGACAAATCTAATCATCTTTGGAAGAAACCATGCATATTTTATTTCTCTCTCGGACATGCCAAAAAAAGCCCATGCAAACAGAAGATTTTATCACACTTGAGTTTTAGTTAGCAAGGATGTGTTCAAGTATATAACATGCATTAATTATTTCCACGAGGTTGATTAATGCGAGATTATTTTCACAATTCGAAATTTTAAAATCACACTGTAATAATTTTATAGTTACGTCAAAATTCTCTTTCATTTTTATAAATTAAATATAAGTTTTATGGAGAAAATTTTATTGTACTCAATCTTCCTTCGCATGTATAGTAAAAGGCTGTTTTTTTTATGACATGAACCATGATCTCTAAATTACATTACCTAGCAATTTTAGGTCCCTTCCGATTAATCAGTTATATTATTTAGAAAACAAAAAGCACACACATATGTACAAGAAGTAGGATTAGTCGACCGATTGGCATGGGAAAACGATCGAGAAAGATGACTGATATATCATAGTGAAATTACCTAACTAAACGTCAACAGATTCATGGAAATTGTTTTCTCTGAATAAACGAGGGAACGACGTCTTGCAGGAGACCGTAATCCGGGAGCTGAACCGAAGGCTGCAAGCCATTTGCTTGGAAATGCTGCATGCCGATCATCATGCTGTTGCCGGCGGCGTTTGTTTTCTGAACGCTGCTGAGCGCTCGCACTTGCTGCAGGAGCTGTTGGTGGTGGATTAAATTGGCCGGCGGAACAGTGAAGGGAGGCGGCAGCGGCGGCGGCGGAATAACTGGTAAATAGTGTCCTCGGGGAGTCGCCGGGCTCGGGTGGGTGTGCTTCCCCTCGTAGGTCGTGATCACGGTGGTTGGATCTTGATACGATCTCTCCACTCTCTTCTTCACCGGACACTTTTGGGCCGTGCAACGGTAGTAACTTCTGTAATTAATTAGTACGTAGATCGATCGAAGTGAATTGAGAATTATGTAGCTAAAGAAGGATATTTCATGCCGATGAATGTAGAAAAGATTTGAACCTTGGAAAAGGGCTGTTTTTTACTGCTTTTTGGCCGTATTTTCTCCACCTATAGCCATCTTCGAGATGATCCACATCGCTCTTGGTCATGAAGGCGAAGCGAGGCTCCCTCGGCCTCTTTTCTCCCTTTTTCTTCGGCTTGTTCCTGCACCATCAAAACCCTAAAGTTTGACCGGAGGCCTCAAAGTTTGGTTTGGTTAGGCGAGGTGTGAAAGATGTGACTTCCATGATCGACATGGTGAATAGATTTAATTTAGAAAGAAAAAAAAAACTAAACAAAATCTAGTGACGTATATCTGGCAATGGAAATCGAAGACCTACAGTTTGAGCTTAGATCTGTCTGCATCAGTCGCCGGTTCTCGGTCTTTTATCTCCTCGTTGATAGTCTCCACCAACTCCTCCTCTAGTTTCACCCCTTCTAGGACCTCCATCGACGACGACGACGACGCCGAACAATTGGCCGACGCTGGAGATCCACCTCCGGTCGACCGGGTCGCGAAGTGGTTCCCCCACTTAGCGCCGCTGCTGTCCGCTGCCATCTCGACGCCATTGAACCCGGCGTCCGCCTGCCAGCACGGAGCGCCGAAAGTGCTGGATGCCAGCATGCCGTCGTTGAAGTAGTAGTCGTCCAAGGTGGTGAAGCCCTGCAGGCTATCCGAGGGCGCCCTTTGCCCAGCCGCCGGAAACATCGGTGACAGGTCCTTGTCGAAGTGGTAGTCGAAGAGGTCGCCGCGGTCATTGCCGCCGGACATCGGTGGAGAAGCGAGAAGAAGACGATAGAAGGGAAGTGTGTGGGCTTAGACTTCCTCGAGGACCATATGCATCGCTTGGCCTTTGTCGAATTCCGATTTCCATTAGAGAAATCATCAGTTATTATATTTACATCAACAGTATTAAAATAAAATAAAATAAAATAAAAAGCGGTGGAATAGTCCTCGGTCAACAAGAGAAGCTGCGTGAGTCAGCGGCCACCGGCAACCGGCGGTGTGTCACGTGCCCGGGAGGAGGGGTCAAAATCGCCGTAGAAGTCTCCTTGGATTCTCCCGCCACGTGTCTGTCCGTGACAGGTCTCTCTGACATCTGACCCACCATGACGCTCCGCGCGCGTCACGCGGTGGGCCTCGTTGCGCGGCCGGGAGTCGACAGCGGCGAGCTTGGCGGCAACGATCTCTCCGTCGGATCGTAATCCGACGGCGAACATAAACTCTACAAATTAGATTTGCTATTTACAATTTAGATTTTGCTATTTTTGTAAAATCTTAAGGCCACCTACCCCATTTAACCATTGGAAGCCATGCACGATTCGCTAGTGGAAAACGGAAATCCAAAACATGCATATAGTCAAGGCTTGTGCTTTGAGAATATCAAGTAGAAAAACAACATCGATTTCTTAGTTTTTTTTGTTTTTTGTTTTTTTTAAATCATGGTATCTAATCCATGCTTTTAGTGAGAAATTTGAAAGTTTATTATTTATCAACAGTATAAAAGCAGCAAAGTTGACTGGACAAGACCGATCATTTTGACACTATAAAATTTAACTTTGGGACAAATCAAAAGAGATGAGGAGAAGTTGACACCACAAAAGTTTCGAGAAGTAGAAGAGATCATAGGGAGTAGAGAGCTTGAGATTGTTGACCAGTTAAAGAAGTCAAACTGCTTTTGATGGTTATCTTTTTAGTGTAGAATAATATCAAATTAAAAAAACACAAAACAAGTTTGGACTTCTCGTTTCTTGTTAAGATCAATTAAGTTCATAGATTAAAAAATCTGAATCCTATTAACCACTGTCTTACCTCTTCTTCTATTCCATGTTTCTTGAGTAGCTCAAACAATGAATTATCAATCTATCCCTCTCTACCATTGGTTCACTTTCTACAATCCTGAAACGTATTGATCAAGGCGATCGATGCCTGATGGCTCTTACTGTAGAAGAGAATCATTAGGTGTCAGTCATATTTTTCAATGACAGAAAGTTGCACCTCTTGTATAATGATCTCATGGAGGTTGCTCGAGTCAAGACTGGACTTGGTCAAGATTTCTAGAGCCTTGGACCAGCCAATAGAATTCTCGAAGTGCATCTTCCATGAGTAAAAAAAGGCAGCGAGTTGGGAAAACTTGCTGGAAATCAAAGGGAGAAGGTGTCTGATTCATCCTTTTCAGTATTCAAAAGGTTCCACATTCAGTTTAATTAGATAATTGCATGGCTCCCTGTGCATCAAAGAGTTTGATCAAAGTCGTATTTCTTTTCATCTTCATGGCCAAATCAAAGGCGATCGATGCCATTTCCAACTTGAAAAATATATATATATGCTTTTGACTTTCTCCTCCTCTCGAGCCATCCTCCTCAAGCGGTTCACACTTTGTGCTCGCTCAATGATTAGCTTGTCAAGAAGGAAGCCCCCACTTCACATGGGAGACATAATTCAGAGGGTTCCTCGAAAGTAAATTTGCTCAGACAATTCAGTCGTACAGAACAAGTCAATTTCCACTGTAATGTCAGAGTCAGCATGCACTGCCCCCTGTATCATCGCTCACTGTGATTTTTTTTTTGTTGTCGGATAATTTATAGATAAAAGAGCGTTTGGGTGTCTTGACAAACTGCATTTATTCTTCGCCAAGACATGAAAACAGTACTTGTATGGTAATAAAAGAGAGAGCTGCAAAGGTGGCATTGGATTCGTGCAATCCTTGCTGATAAAAGCAGCATGTCCTTGAAGCTCATAAATTGGCATGAGAAAGAGTTGAAGAAGAAGAAACAAGAGCATATCCAGTATCTGAAGGGCAGTGAGCAATATACACCATGCAAGTTCCTGCTGCTCTGCCTGCTTTATTCTAAGATTAAATTTCTGTCTCTTCTGTGGCACTGTGGCAGTGTCGCGAGCAACCTTTTGATCGATCTCTCCGGCCATGCACTAATGGTGGCCGAAGGCGAAGACATGTCTTTCAGCATGGTCTGCGGTCCTTCCACCCCCCCTACTACACTTAGCGTGGGACAAGATAGGGGTAAAATTAAAGGAAAAACAAAGTGGTGATCACTTCACTGATGCCCTGCTTTGATAAGCGCGCTGTCAGCGAGAAGAGCGAGTCTCTTAAATTGCAGTGCCAAAGTTGCATGCAGCGAGACCTTGTCTTCGAGCTCGCAAAGTCGAATGCAGACTTCAGTTGCTGCTGCCACGCCATCCCAGAGTTGTTAAGGATAAAAAATAACACACACACACACACACACAAAAAGGAGATCCACTTGCGAGCATAAATTAGTGTAAAAGAACAAAAAAAAAAGTGGAGTGAAGTTGTGGGAACCAGAATCTGACTTAGAATTGGAATTGAAGTGAGAGAGAGAGATAGAGAGGAGCTTCGATTCTGATGGTGCATCATCAATTTGCTGAGTTGATTGGATTACGATGTGAATGTTGCTGTAAGAGTGGCATGCACTTCGTCGATCCTAAAGAAAAAAAGTGACGGTTTGGTTTAAAGTGGAGTGGTAGCTAGCTAGTGGCTTCTGCCACTAGCTCTATGATGGATTAGGTTTGTGTTCTTAAGTCAAAAGAGGTTTATGAGTTAATTAGAAGATTAAAGATGATGGCTACTGTGTGTTTGACTATTTCTGATCAAACAATTTAGACGAGAAAAGGGAGATTAAATGAATTTTTGGACTGTTTATAACTTGAGTGTTGCTGTCCGACGAGAAGCAAGAACGGAGTCAATCAGTGGTTTAATTGTAGACGAACGACCCAGAAGAAAAATGATCACGTAATAGGAAATCGACTTCAAGGTTCATTTAACACGAATAGAGGTAAATGTCTTAAAAGAGTAAAATGAAGGTCGCCGTAACCGTCAAATCCAATCATCTAAAACAAGTATTAGAAATAGAGCGACAATGAATGCCGGAGGCACTCCAGTGTTATCACTCCGAGTTCAAGTCAAGAGGTAGAGAAGAAGGAAAAACTTTAATTATGTAAAAATTGGTATATCCAAGGAGGGTCTAACCTGTCATTTTTCCTTCTCAATCTCTCTTTATATAGAATAATCAGTTAGAATGCTCTGACAATGGTATAAAATAGTAGAGAGTAAAGAACATCATATTTCCATTAATGTAAACCTTGTAAGGAAACACAATCCCATAAATGTTACAAGCAAGGAGCTACTAGGAGACAATATCTCATAAATGCTTATAAATGGTAAAGATTTTTTACTGTCAAACATCACATAAAACATAAAGATCAAGCACATATTAAACATAATATAGGTAACTAGAATGTCCTTCTGGAATGTAAACATAATTAGCCAGAGTATCTAAACGAACGTGAAAATCTCTTGCTGAGATATAAAAAGCTGATTCATCGAGATCGGGCTCTTTCACAACCTGATTTATCTAACCCCTAAAACCTAAATAGTTCTCATCCGTATCATTGAGGGATATAAACTGGGTACAAGGTGTGTGTCCATTTTCAGATTGATACCGTTAGGGCATTGTCCCATTTGCTTAATGTCTAATTGGATTGTTTAGATGAATAAATCTAAGGATAGGTATATCTGTTATATGCTTTGAAGAATGGATTAGTTAGTAATTAAGGTTAGAGATTTCAAATTTTCCCCTTGTATTAGTTCATCCCAAGTAAACAGACCGAAAGAGGGTGGATGAGGACAATTACTTTTAACTCTTGTTTCTTTTTCATATTGTAATTAAGAAATTTAACTAAACAAGAGAAAATATATATATCAATTTTTTCCCTTTTTAATTTTGGTCTAGAAAACACATATAAATTATTTTTTAAGTAATAAAATGTTTTATATTTATTTTCTTAAAATCTTTTTCCGGCCCACTGGGCTGTCTTGGGCGCGGATCAAAAGGGCTGGTGGATTTATAGATTGTCTTAGGGGTCAACGCGAATCAAATGCAAACCAAGTTTCAAACTTGGAGATTTCAGTTGGTCGTTGACTTTGTCAAATTTAATCGGGTCATTTCAAAGTTGGGAATGAAAGAGTCAACGTAATCCGTTTCACTCTTCTTCTTTCTTTCTTTCTTTCTTTCTTTCTTTCTTTTTTTTTTTTTTTTTTGGGTTCGTTTCCCTTTAAATTTGTTTGGTCAAAGTCGATTTTACTAATTTGATGAATTCAGTAGACGATTATAAAATAAATCTCCTGTTGACTTGTCAATGATGGCAGCAAATCTTCGATGATTACTTCGGCGGTTCAAGAGTCAAAGTCAATCATCGAAGGTTGATTTGACTTTAAATCTCTGAAAAGGACAGGTCTATTACTGTAAGTGGTTCTTGCACCAACCAATCACAGATGACAATCAAATTATCTCACTCGATTATATATATAGATTCTTTTACGTTATTAAATCATATTCTCTAATATATTACCATATATATTTAAATAAATTAATCAAGTTTATTTTTCTTTCTCATTTAATTTATATATTTGTAATATTTTTATATCGTTTTGTCGATTGAATAAGTTGATATATGTGCTATCTTAAATATGTCTTTTAAAATTTTCTCATAATAGGGTGTAATCCAAACTTTCATTTAGATATTTTTATTTTTTATTTTATTTATCCTCGTATATTTATATATTTATTTTAATATCTTCATCTTTACAACTCACTTTATAATTTTGATTAAAATAATTTAATTAGTGGCATGCTTGATGTTTAATTAATTTTGATTAAAATAATTTCAACTAAAATTGCTCAACTCACTGTCAAATTAAACTAATTTAACCAAATTAAAATATTTTTATTAATATTTAAATAATTTTAGTTTATTGACTAAAACTATTTTAATAGCTTTGTAATAAAAATATTTTTTTGGATATAACGTTCTTTTTATATATATTTTTAAGAATAAGATATATGATAATAAAAATAAAGAGCACTTTTTAAATTTTTGTTTTTTTACTTTTTAATAAATATCAATTAGAAAGGATGCCTTTGAATAAATTGACGATTGTTCTTCGCCCTAAATAAATAAATAAATAAATGGAGCGATATTTTTGTTTTTATAAAAAAGGGCTTGCTTGATTTTATATGACAAATTTGTTTATTAGTCAAAAAGGTTTGTCTACGTTACGTGGACTGGCTTGTGAAATGAGGCATCGGTTTTCCCTTGGACTAAAATGCAAAGTGCGCATTCAAAAGCCAATCAAAGCGCGTCCTGCGCTGGCTACCTACCGAAGAAAAACACGGCACGCCCTTTCCCTTTAAATTCCAGCCACCTTCCTCCACCGCCACCCACGCCTCCGTTCTCCGGCAGCCATGATGCGCAAGCGCGGGTGGTTCAGGCAGCTGAACAAGGAGCGCCTCCGCCACTGGCCATGGAGGTTCAGCTTCTCCGCCTCCTGGCTCTGGCGGTGGAAGCGCCGCCCCAAGCTCCGCTTCTCCCTCCTCGACGACCTCGCCTTCCGCATCCTCTACTGCCTCGAGGCCGTCGTCCTCGTCTCTGGCCTATGCTTCTTCTACCTCTTCTGCGGCTGCCACATCTGATCCCAAGTTTCGATTTTTAGCTCGGGTCCCAAATCCCCGCCCATTGCCCCCCTCCGACTCGCCCTCAAATGGCCTTGGGTGTCGGGTTGCTGCTTTTCCCGCCGTTTCTTCGCCACGCCGTGATCGGCCCATTGGTTGAAATGTGTAGTGATTATGAGGATTCAATACCCTAACTATCTTCTGTATCGATAATTGCTGTAGTTCCCTGTGCTTGTCACGATATGCTCGACGCTGTGGAAGGATAGATGTTGTTGAAGTTTCATTTTTTTGTATTGTCACGTTTATTCTGAGATGGTGATTTCCTTATACGTCGTTCTCGATCTCCAATTCCTGTTCGAATGTTAGCAGTAAGGCGAGATATTTATCTCAAAGCTAGATTTTTATTCTGTTCCCCAAAGAATCCAGATATCAATTCTGACGAGCTTGTCCTGTCCCCATCATCCATCGCATAGAACTTTGGAGAAAAGGAAAGCAGGATTTCATGATTTTTAACAATCAACTTCCATTATCTGCAATCGTCAAGCAGCCTTGTTGGGGCCTCAAGAGCTACGCTTGGCCTGGCATGCGACCGTGAAGTGTCTCACATTCAGACTTTGTAGACTCTTCAATCCGAGCTTATAGTTCTAATGCACAGTTGCTCGACTAATCCTAGGACCAACCTGAATATCTTCGTACCTCAATCCCTTTCAATCTACTCTTAAAATGGAGTCGCGAACAATCTACCCTTGATCGGAACAAAAGCCAGCTAAATTTAGGTTGAAGATTGACTCACAATCGATCGAAGATAGGCAGCATCGTTCATGCCTTCTACGAGTTCAACTTAAGCTTTGGGTTCGTTTGAAGCAAACTAGAATTTGCACCACATGCCTGCTCCTTATGGATAGTGTTGAAGCAAAGCCAAACCTGTGGCTCCTGCTCCGTGCTTATCCATAAAATCTTCTCCCTTTGTATCCACGTATGCCCATATCAATTAGGGGCACACATGATATGGATATAGAAGCTTTCATCTAGGATGATCATGGAGATAGCTTCCTCATTCTCTTCTTCAACAAGTTGTCCACAGAGACTTCATCGAATAAGAACCAAACAAAAGGGTGCAATCTCTCCTTTCAAGTCCCACACTGTGTCCTTTAAACTTGTATGTGCCTGCAGCAACTTTCTCATTATCCATATCTGAAACTATTTCACTCCAAGTGATTCCTTGTCTTAAATTCTCAGGGTTCCAAAAACTGTAGGACATGTAGTGGAAAAGGAGCAATTGAATGCCCTGGGTGTAAGGTATCAACATCATTTTGGCTCACTTCCTTGTTCAATTTTCTTTGAAGAACTTTAATTTCTGAAATCTTATTGACTAAAGTATATATGTGACTACAGGGAACAGGGAAGAATAAGAAAAATGGGAACATCTTTGAGAGATGGAAGTGAGTTTAGACCTTTTTTCTGTTTCTTCCTTGTTCTTTTTTTCTTAAATCACATGAGCAAAAAGAAACTCAAACGACTCTCCCAAGTTCTCCAAACTTGATAACTCATTGCTTTAAAAACATGCACTTAAGCAAATGTCCTCAGCAAATTTGTAATGTTCAACTTGGACTGCTGGGTTTGTGTGTTTTAGGTGCTATGACTGCCAAGGATTTGGTCTAACAAGCTGTCCAAGTTGTGGCAAAGGTGGACTCACACCAGAGCAAAGAGGAGAGAGATAGACAAGAAAGAAAGAAATACATTACCTCTGATCACTTGTGTAATAATAGCTATTTAGTTGCACTGTTAAGCTTGCTATGATAATGGAAAGTATGCTTATTCTTATAGTATAGCTTGCTCCAAAGGCCTTGAATAAAATCCATTCTTCACGGATTATCGATCATGCTATTGTTTGTCAATCTTACTTTCTAAAATCAGAGTATAATCTGAACTTAAATAATTATTGAAAATAAATTTAAGCTTATCTTCCACGATGAATCGAGTGATCTGAGAGAGTCGCGTGTTTGAGTGACCTGAGCTATTTGAGTCTAAGTGCTTGAGCGGGCCTACTATCTGAGTTGACTGAGTGTCAAGCTACTGCATGCCTGAGTGAGCCAGCTGTCCAAGCCGACCAAGTGTTGAGTTATTGTGTGCCTGAGTGAGCTAGTTGTTTGAGTCAGCCAAATATTGAGCTGTTGAGCTAAGTTGGGTAGGCTAAACTGATAGGAGACCCGAGTGATTGAGCCATCGAGTGAATCAAACTATTGAGTGGCTCGAGTGGACTAAGTGAGCCAAGTTGCCAAGTAGCTCGACTGACCTGAGTGAGCCAAGCTACCAAATGGACTAGGCATGGAGGCCGATTTGGAAGGTTAGATAGAGAGCTTCTGAGTTAGAAATTGAGTAGAGTCGTCAAGTCAAGAGGTTAGAAAGAAAACTATCGAACAAAAGGTTGTGCAGAGTTGTGCCAGACTGCCAAGTTGAAAGGCCAAAAGCAAGGTGCCAAGTGGGTAGACAAGATTGCCGAGAGCTGTTGGACTAGGGGGCTAGGTTGTCAAGTATGGAGGTGTGCAAAGCACTATCAAGGCCTATGTTAGACCTTGTTTTCCTAAAATAGATTCATTTCCTCTGGCAGAGTGGCAGTACTTTGAGGTTAATTACATAGAACGTTTGTTTCTCATGATACAATAGCATAACCACACACACAACCTAACATTGGTTATTCATAGTGAACCAATCTTATATCTGAATGCTATCACGAAAAGTTGCCAAATGAAATGCATGACAAAGAGAAGAAGATTTTGGGAAATAAAGTTGAATGGATTCCCACAGTGTCTGCTCTCGTTTCTTGCTCCGATTTTTGCTAAAAAAAAATGAGTCTCCTTGTATAGGCTTCGAGACATGACATCTAATTAATGTATGAATAAAAGGTCATTTATAGTCTTTGTCCACCAAACTCAAAACGTCATGCACCGATCATCAATGGTTGGTTGTGGTCATTTCTATTCAGATGGTTAGAAATTCGCTAGTAATGTTCAACTACTTTAGGCTCTAACATTAATGTGTCTGTTACAGACATGAGCAGGTAGAAAAAATTATTTTGGGAGGCAAAACATAAGGTAATCCGCTTTGATAGTTTTTGCCTCGATCGGTCCAATATCCAATGTATTTAGATTATACTTGCACATAAGTTATCTTGTTTTAGTGTAATCCATGCCCTAAATTTGCACCCCCTACAGACGCACGGGTGAGAAAGAGTCTCTCCCCATATATGTTTTCAACTATCATTATTGTAATTCAATATAAACCAACTACAAAACCTCTTATGTGGGAATAAATCTCATAACCACTACAGTTTCTTCAATTCATTTTTTCATTTACATTTATTACCAATTTCTCATATGAATAAAAATAGAGTATGTGATAGCATTTGATAGTTGAGTCCTATATAGGATAGACAGTTTTACCCTTTAAACCTTTCCTTGTAAGGATATATTTACTTACTAGCTGATTAGTAGATGTGATATACTTAAATTAATCTGCTGTTTGTGTAAGTATTTATATATCTCACCTAAAATTCTCCCTAATACAGTTTAGTACTCATGATTGTGTTTATTCTTGTCCATAAACATGCTTGGTTTTGTAAGAAATTTTAAAAATTGTATTTTTCAATTCTCTTTGAAGTGACTTGATTTCTCTTTCACATAGGTAATCTCTTAATTAAGAGTAATCTGTATTACTCCACTCGAAAGCATAAGGATTATTAAAAATCATATGTTTAACCTCCATCCTTTATGAGTATCAGTGGTTCGTTGGATAATTCTCACACATCTACTGAGTTGGTGGAATTAGGTTATCCTATCGAACCTAGTTCATGAGATCTCCAATCATTATAGGTTGGGTTTCCACACCAACTTGTTTAATAGATATCAATCTTATTCCTCGCGGTAAACATACAATTAACTCTTTGTTTAACCCTTTGGTTAGTAAATTTGCTAGATTATCCTTTAACTTTACATAATTGACAATGATAACACCGGTTGAGATTAGTTGTCTAATAATATTATATTTGCGACATATATATTTAAACTTACTATTATACAGACGACTCTATACTCGTTCAATTGTCGATTGACTATCATAATTGATATAAATTATTAACATAGGTTTCAACTATCAAGAAACATCTTTTAAGAATAATTGTAGTCATTCAGACTTTCACCACATTTATTAAGGACTATAAATTTAAATTTTAACATGGATTTGGTTATTATAGTTTAATTAGAAGATTTTTACAAAATTGCTATACCCGCCAAAGTGAATAAATATCCCCTCATAGAATTTAAGTTTTTGACTTTAGCTATCCAATTCGCATCATTATATCCTTCGATCACAGTATGGTATCTTATATAATACAGTTCATAATTATGATTATATCTTAAGTACTCATATATCTATTTAGTTTACTCACTAAGTAGATTAAGTCATGTATAACTCATCAAGTGCATCAAACTACTAATCACTCTAGAGTACTCTATCTGAGAGATATTTTATCTATATTTTTCTATAAATGTTGACTCATATCTCTTAGAATTTATGCCAACATAATATTATTCTTGTTGAATTTCTTACAAATTTTGTCCACGTAATTAGACTAACTTAGAATTTTTTACATGCAACCTCAACTAATTCATCTTCTTTTTCTCCCTGTGTTTCAAATGTGGAACTTGCTTTCTCTCAAGTCTTATATGGAAATACTCATTTGAAGAATGAAGAATTTTCTCGATTCAATCATCGAGTTCTCGTATACTCATGCATAAGGAACTAATAAATATTAATATTATGTCTATATTCTATAAATTTACAATTAATAGTCTTTTGTCCTATTTTTATCCTTTTTAAATTAGCAGTCAAAACCTTAGCAAGATATTTTCACACTCATAAGTATTTGTATGATGACTTCTTTCTATTCCATAACTCATAAAGGCTATTATTTATTTTTTTATGGGACAACTTATTTAAAAGATAATTAGTTGTTAATACAGTTTTTCCCC
>JBAMHZ010067305.1:0-17290 GCA_037177395.1 Alpinia galanga
ATTTCCTCTATGGTCACTCATCTCAATGTCTCAACTCAGATCTTCCCACAGATGGCGCCAAAATGTTCCGGTCTGAGAACGGAGGATAGGATGACTTCACAAGGTACTCACGGTTAAACTCCTTTGACTGATTAAGCACAAGCGACTTGTCTTCAAAGTGTTGGTCGACGAGTGAAACCTAGGTCCAATCTGTCTTCGGGATAGGCGGCTTAAGCTTGAAAGAACTCAAATGAGTTAGAAGGGGGCTAAGGCATACCTCGGCGAAGCCCCTACGACGCTCAAATCCGAAAGTGAAAAAAAAATGGAGAAAAGGAAGAAACTAGCTGGAAAATATTTTAGATTACTTCATCCTCGTGTTATCTTCCTTCTTGCCTTATATCCGCAGGGAAAGACAGATTTTGGAGAAATGTGGATGCATGACGTGGAAGTGTAATTTTGTAGAGAAGATTGTGGAGCCATGGGCTAGTGACATAGAAAATATATCCTCGTGGAGTTGTTGGGACATAATCTCTTAAAGACGTGGTCATGAAAACGTGGTCATGTGATAACTGATCCTTATTTGCTGAACTGAGCATTCGTCCGAATTCAGATTCATCTTCTGAGTGGGTGTTTATTCGAGCTCGGGAGATCGGTTTGCCGAACTAAGTTGACACTTACACCAGTTCGGAAGATTGGACCGCCGAAGTAAACTTACTAGCTTTTCGGCCAGACTTAAACTGACTCATGTTCTACTTGACCTGGCTTAAGACTGGGTATCACCTCATACTATTGACCTGCTTCTGCCACCTGGTAAGACGTAATTCTGCCACATCAATTATAAAGAAAACTAATTGAAAATTGAGTTAGGAAACAATTTGCATATTATTCTTAAGCTTAGGCTACAATCACAATTACCCCAGTGGTAAAGTTCCAAACTTGCTCTAGTGATTCAGGTCCAGAAATAGCATATAGCTTGAATAGAACTAGTTTCATATGACAAAATCATATTAACATGTCCAATCTATAATCCTCATTGGTGGGGCTAGATCATAGCATTCACTTTAATTTGGTTAATTAGTCACATATACTTTTGAACTTAAGTTTCAATATCACAATTATACCAACAATTAAAAATTGCAAGGTTATTCAATTTGTCCTACAAAATAAATTCAAGAACTAATTTAAAAAAATACAATGATATTGGCAAAACCTTATTGTCAACCTAGTAAACCCATGATTCTATGGTTAGGGAGGAGGTTCACTTTAGGATAAGCAAGATAAATTCTATACCCCTTCTCTTAAGAATTCAAAGAATAACCTTGATTGTTCTAAAGCCTTAGTTCCTTCTTCAAAATTCAAAATCCTAACTTTTACTCTCTTTTATTTATTCTCTTCTTTTTTCTTTCTTTCTTTCTTTTTCTCTCTTTTTTTATTTTCTCTTTCTCTATTCTGTTATTTTTTAAACAGCAACGACTAATAACTCATTTTTAATGAGCCACAACCAGCAACTATTGCAATAAGAGGAATTGTTTCTCTTTATATATTTAAAGGAAGAGAGGTTGTTTGGTTGCTGGCCTTCATTGAAAGCTACACTTGGCTTTCATTGAAGGTTGCAGCTGGCCTTTAAAGGCCAATTGCCTTCTCTCTTTTTTTTGCAGGTTGTTAATGAAAAACTATAGGCTGGACTTTAAATTCTTGTGGAATGATCTCATAAGGAAAACTGTGAACAAATGATGACTCCACTGTATTTTAACATATGAAATAGTTTTTCTCCGTTGAATTTTCTCTTTTTTATCCATAATGCAAAAATACTTTCTTCATACGTTGTGATTCTAGAGGGTTGCATCTCAATTACATGACTTGGATCATAGATATATTTCCTTAACATGGAAAACATCATGAATGTTAACATGGAAAACATCATGAATGCTTGCTAAGGGGACAATGCCAACTTGCAAACTACCTTTCAAATATCTCCAAAATTTCAATTGGACCAATGAAATGGGGGATTGAGCTTGTGTTTTTTTTTTCTTTCCAAATCTCTTAATTCCTATAGCTGGTGATACTTTTAAAAATGCATGGTTCCCTACTTGGAATTCAAATTCTCACCTTTCTTATATTAGCATAAGTGCATAACTCTTTTGTTTACTTTAAGTAATACAGAGATGATCTCTGACTAAGTTAAATTTTCAATTGATTCTGGATTGTATCAGGGCCTTCTAATTTCCTTGACTGATTCTGGGTTCATTCAAACTTATCATCTGTTTATGAATGAAAAGCAGTACTAAAAGTAAGAACGGTCCCTAAAGCTTAGTGCAATAATGTGCACTAAATTTGCAATCTCATGTGGAAAAAATGTGATAATGCTCATACCAAGTGCCCCTCGTGGCCAGTACCCTAGCTTAATAAAAAGTGGTAAATCGCAGGGGGCTTTGCCTTGATACAATGGTCCCTTTGCATGGGGAGGTCAGGAACCCAACGAGGCATTTTGCACCTACTGAGAATTGGTCCCAAAATCTTATGTGACAAACATGTAGTTACCAATTGCATCAACCTGTGAGGGCGCATATCATCCAAACATAGAGCCCATTACACCTATTGCTGACCACGCGACAAGCAAAGTGCGAGGGGGTTTAAATTTGCAATCTCAATTTGATACAATGAGATTGGCATTTCATGATGTTTAACAACTTGACTAATATAGAACTGCTAATTTTTTTGTAGCCTTACTAATTTGCACAGGAATAAAATGTGCTAATTTAGTTGGTAAATTACTCATCTTTCTTTATATGCTTGTGTTACTCTACCAAACGAGATGAAGATTCCACACATTCTAAAAATGTCATATTTGAATTTACAACTTTATGGTTTGAAGCAATAGATTACAGCAAGTGTGTTAGAGCAATCTTTCAATCTTATCGGTGGTATTAGAGGCACTTGTGAATCCAATAAATGGTATGAAAGCCTAAGTTATCAAATCAGTGGTACTAGAGACAATTAAGAGCCCAATAAATGATATTAAAACCAAGGTTATCAAATGTTAGAGTTGTGCGCCTAAGCTTTGTAATGGATGAAACAATTAGTACTGGAGACGCATAATTATTTGAAATTTGAAGGAATTTCAGGGAACATCGAAGGATTTCATATTTAAAGGATTGATTGACAATTTACTTTCCTTTCCCTCACGACAATAGAAGATATTATTTTTTTTATGCAGCAAGTTCTATGCGGTAATCTACTTGCAACAAGAAGGCTAAGCTATTAGATGTTAGAGAAAATAATTAGAAGATGCTGGAGGCAAAAACAGTTATTACTATCACATTATCCCTTGTATCGTTCATTTGGTCTCTAGGGAGAATATAACACAGTGTGTGATGTAAAACTTGAGAGGTGAGTTACATGAAGGACAGCGTCATTGGTTCATTTCCTCTCATGAAGTGGTTGTGTAGAAAATGACAGACTTATGGAACAACAAACACAAGGCTTTGTGGTGGTTAGATGATAACACAAATATTCATCACAACTCGACTGTCTAATTTATTTAATTCTTTTGTAGAGTTCTTTTAGTTGGCAACATAGACAATGTTACTCTACTGGAGGAAATAAATGAAGCGATTGTTGCTTGAGACTATTTAGATTTGAATGAGAGTGCACTAAGAACAGAAGCAATAATGAGCTGTCAGAGAGGTAAAAATCTTAGTAGCACAAATCTAGAGCTAGAGCTAGATTTTCAGAATAGTTGTAACAACATAAATGATCTTTTCTTTTACATATTTAATTCAATATATAATGAGTTGGAAGGATAAAAAAGTCCAAAACTTTTAAAGGTCAAGGGTCAGGTGGTGTGGCAGGGCCAACCAACAATGTCGAATGCGTCTGAGTTCAAGCGGCAGTGTCGGAACATGTACAGTTGTGGTGATGGCACAAGGGCGCAACTCTAGAGCATGCGAGCATGGATGGGATGCACTCTAGTGTGTGCAAGGGGGGAGGTTACTAATAGCAATAGTTTGTCCCCGGTCTTGAATGGTGGTGGCGGTGCACTGAAATAGGGACATGAGAGAGAGTTCCAGAAAGATTGAGGGTGAGAGACCACCAATAATGGTAGCTTGAGTTGGGGCAGTGGTGTGTGCATGCAATGGAAGGAGTGAATGGGCGGCTGTGTCGGTGTCACATGTAGAGGAAGAGAGGAGAATGATGGGGAGAAGAGGGAAAAAAATACATGGAGAGAGAGAGAGGAAATATAAATAATTCCTAACCCCTAAAATGCAATACTAAGCCCACTAACCACAAAGACTATTTTAAGTATAAACTTGGTTCAATCATAAATTGGCCAAAATAAGTCCAAGAGCCCAGTTGCAAAACACATAATACTACTTGATCAACCAATTTCAACTCAACCTGCAAAACCTAAAATGTCAATTTGGTTCGACACCATCTGTCGTCTATAAATTTGAAAAAATAATTTAAAACGTGAAATTTAAATATGATAAAATTTAGGATCTAACAATTTGTTTAAAACTAACTGTTTAAGCCAGTTTTATGAGCAATTCTATCTTTAGTTAAAAGGGTACTGCTGTGCTGCCTTCTCTTGTTAATGTTTTGATTTTCTGCATAGCTCACCTTAAGTGGGAAATAGGAATGATTTGTGTTTCTTGAATTTTAGTTTAGAAATTGTAATTGTTAAGTTTATGTGCTTGGAAAAAACTTGCTATTCTTCAAAATACAGGCTTGCTTGACCAAACCTTGGAAAAACTATTATGTGGCAATAAAATTCTCAATTATGAAGGTTATTTACAAAATATATAGTTTCTAATGTGGGAGTCATGTTTTAATAGGGACAAAATCTTTAGAAGTGTTGGAATCATGCTTGTAACTGAGACAAAATCCCAAGTTGGTATTAGAATCATGCTTATAACTTCTTAGTTATTAATTTTATTTTCTCCTAAGTTTCTTGGCCCCAATTTTGCTTAGCCCTTGAATATAATGCGCTGACTAAGAAAACTTCCCTTTGTATTGCACTTTTTGAATAATGTATAATGGTCAAAAGTTTTAATTTATGGAATGATTACCAACCTCTCCTAAGGGTTTTGCAAATCTGTTTTTCTTTTATTTCCTATTTCTAACTAGCAATCCTGATTGTTGGAATGTTACATTTATTGTTCTTCTCTGTAAAATTTTCAAACACCAACATTTATCTTTGGGATACTAATCAACATCATATTGCAGGTAGGGCAGTTTATCAACTGCCTGGTTGACGCAAGAACTGAATTGCAGCGCAAGTATGTATTCGCGCCATGGGGATTTAAATCTCTCTCTGTTTTCCATAATGAGTGTCCAATCACATGCATGCTTCTGTGCTTTTTCAGGTCCCAGATAATTCAGAGGAGTTTTAAGATAAAAAAGGCCTTGTTGTGCAAAGCTGACAGATCTTGTTTTGATCGTCTTTGCCAACAGGTGCGAACAACTATTGCTCAACCTCAGCTACTCACTTTGTCTTGCCTATTGACGTAAAGATGAAATTTTTGTTTGGATGCAGATATGCAAACTAGAGACGGAGCACAAGAGATTAGAGGAAGATGCAATTGTTTATAATCTACTGCAGGAGCAGCTTAAGCTCTCACCGGCGTATAAAATGGTATAAATAATTGGGCAATTTCGGCAATAGTGTTACTGTAATCTGCATAAGGTTACACAGCTGTAATCTCCGTCCATTATGTTGTTGCAGTTGCTTGAGGCTAGCGAAAACATGGAGGATAAAGTTGATTCTGACCACGCAACAGAACCTCCTGATATCTCATTCGAGGAGCTGTTAGCTCAGGAAAAGAAGGATATGTTTTGGTTAGTACCTAACACATCGTTGCAAATCCGGGATTTTTACTGGCTACATATTCATCTACTCGAGCATTTTGCAGGCAAAAAAATGGAAAGCTGCGAAAATGTGGAAGATAGAAAACTTAATACGTTTCTGATTAACATACGATGCCCCGGAGCAGAGTCTAGATATTGACAGCAGCTGAGACTTAAATCTTTTGGGTGGTTGACTTGTATGATGCCTGTCATTGTGATCTTTTAACTTGTTTTGCTAAGCTCGCTCACTCGATGTAGAACTTATGAACTCGATCGAGTATATAGAAAAGATATATACTAC
Source organism: Alpinia galanga (assembly GCA_037177395.1). Lineage (NCBI taxonomy): Eukaryota > Viridiplantae > Streptophyta > Magnoliopsida > Zingiberales > Zingiberaceae > Alpinia > Alpinia galanga. The sequence goes on from JBAMHZ010067305.1 coordinate 6,128, forward strand.
TGATTGCCTTTCAATCTATCGATATTGTTGCTCGCTAATACTCTCTTGTTAGTTGCTACCTGTTGCATTGGAAGTTTAGTTGGTTAAACAGTATACCTGGATAACCTGTGCCCGCCGCGACCACCCTCTCCGTTCATGTTTGTGCTTCGCCTTGCTACAGTCAAAGTTGTCTCACCATGCCTGTAGCTCTTCGTGTAAGCCGATCCATTTGTCATTTCCTACGAGTCCTCATTCGACATTTTGTGGAGCACCTTTCTCGACATGCATGTCTTAAAGACCAAAAAAGAAGTAAAAAAATCCCAAATGTCTCCGGCGGCCTGAGCAGCTTGCAGCACCACCGTTGCTATCCAGGAGCAGTAGAACACCAGAGGCAAACCCGGCTCTTCAAGTGTCTTCCTTCTCCTCCCCGACCTCCCGAGTGCATCGGCCATGCATCAATGATCGACTGACCGACCCACCGACGAGGGGGGAGAAGAAAGTTGCGGAGACAATTGAAGATCAGGTTTGCGTCTAATGCCCCCCGCATGGATTGCAACAGTGATGCTACTTGGCGTTCAGGCCGGTTCGTACTGCGATTACTACAGAACGTGTTCTCCTCGTACTACTCTTTTATAGAGAACAGGGACGCGCACCCGGAGGAGACACGGCCACGCCACAGCAGCGTCGAGAGCGCGGCTGCCCGCGGTACGCGGAAGCCGTCGTCTCGAGACTTGAGGAGCAGGAAGTCATCGTCTAATAATATAATACGGATAGACTTGGGTTGGTAGAGTAGCATGTGGGGTGGAATATATGGTACAGGGTTGACTTAGTCTCATCATTGTGGTTGGCATCAGATTTAAGTTGGTACGCTATAGCTTAAGCATTCCACGATGAGATTTAACTGCTGAATTAACAGCCAGATTACTGCCGCTGCAATTGCATTGGTTTCATTTAATCAAGCATTGCCTGAATTAGATTTGTATTATTTCATGTAATATTATTTCGCATAGACGTCAACGTATAGCTGACACGTTTTCCTCGAGTGCCAGCTTTTAATTCTTGAACAATGAGCACGGCTGTCGTTTTCCCGGTCGCCGGCGACAGGCCAATACACGAGCAACCCATAAAACCCACCGACCTCAGGTATCATCCATAGCCACCGCCAGCGTCGACGGCATCATCCCTGCCTGCCACTCGCCACACGAACGCGAGGTTGGGTGTCGCCGAAAGGCCCAAACGACCGCCGCATGGCTTCCGAGTCGATGTCTGCCCGTTTTATTAAACCTCTTGAGGGAAACGAAGAGTAACGCCGAGTCGGAATAGGCGAACACGACGAGGGACAAACTCCGGCGGGTCGTGGCGCGCGCGGTAGGCGAGGTTGGTGGCGTTGACAGTGACGAGGAGGAGGCCGGCCCAAGCCCCTTTGTTTCCATATTTACCAAACATTTAGACCGAATTATGGCCCAGCCCAAGACTTCTTCCCTTTTGTCTCTTTCTCGGATCCCGAGTCTCCTGACATGGCGATGTTTTGTAACGTTTCTAGCAAACCCTAGCATGCCCAACCAGCAGTCCTGATCCAACGCTCCAGGAGATCGAGGTCGCCATGGATGAATCTTGGAGGTTCCGGCCGTCTCTGGGTCGCCTTTGTCCCGTTTGTTCGGTCCCCCACTTCCCTTTCTGCCAAATGCCGATGCCACCGCCGCCCCATGGATTCGATCATTATCGTCCTGAATTTCACCGATTTACTTCAGGTCCCTCCCCGCCGTTCCCTCACCAACCTCCTTTCTGGGACCACCGACCTCTGCCGCGGCCTCCGAGGCTGCACCCGCCAGAATCCTGGGGCATGAATCATGCTCCGGAGAGGGAGATATTCCGTCCTTTTATCCATCCGACGCAGCGTTTTTCCCCGGATGAGTTTTTGGGAGAAATTTCCTATAAAAGGATGCGAGTCGAAGAGCCGCCAATGGGAACTCCCCTATCCCATACGTCATTCGACCGCAATGAGTTTGTTCCAGGGAGAATATTGGCGGAGAATGAACGCAGGCTTAATCTGATTCGAGATCATGGGACTTTGAATGAAGGGAGGGTGCATTTTAAAGGCGAATTCCTACCCGATCGATTCGCCTCTGACGAATCTCAGAGTCAACCAGGGGATGCCAGGGTAGATCATGGCTCTGATGTCTCGAAGTTTAACTCTGTTGCAAAAAGTGGTTCAAGTTTACATCCAGAAACAACTTTTGTCACCCCAAATCGAGCCTTGCTGTCAAATGTATTTGAGGCGCATCAGAGTTTTGCAGGAACTTTGACGTCTTATGGGGATGAGCAGTATCCATTCCGTCAAAGACTGGATTTTGAAAGAGTGGAAGCCTATGATGCACATTTGGGTGAGAATAGGATTGGTCGTTATGAAAACAGATCTTCTATAGGAGGTTCAGACGTTGAAAACTACCCAAATGCAAGACGTAACCAGTCCAATGTTTTATTTCAGCAGAATGGCAACTATAGGGATGTCTGCTCTGTGCCTAATCCTAGGTACAATGTACCTCCTGTCACAAATGAACTTCCTTTTTCTGTGAAGGGACAGCAAGCTACACACAATACATTAGACAGTGTACCACGAGATCAATTTGAGCAGAATGATTGCCTTGATGTTCGAGAGATTCATGCACCAAAAGGTTACCATTATGGGCTGCCAAATGCTGAACATCCAGAACAAGGAAATTATCTTCTTGGACGAGAGAAAAGTTCCCATCGAGCATTTGGGGGCCCTACAGAAAGCAGATTTAAGTTACCCGTCCAACAGACAGAGGCACATAGATTTCCCTCTGAAACTAAAATCCCAGATATTAGTGATACTCAGAGACCACTAAAACCAGTAAATTATCCATTGTCAGAAGACTCAAGTTCAGAGAATTTTGTTTTGCAAGGAGGTCTCTCTAACTTTACCACTATGAAAAATGGTAATGGCATGACAAAAGATGTGGTTCAAATGCACACGACTGGAGTACATCTTTCTTTACCACCAGCTCTTACAGCTGCTCATGTTTCAGTGACGTCTTCATCACCTAGTGTGCCACCGCCAGCATTGTTTCCTGTCCTAGCAAATCCTTCAGCAATGATATCCATTCCAACTAATAAAAAGTATCCTGACCCACATATTTTACAACATTCTAGTGTCTATATACAGCAACCTCCTTTGGTTGAGACTGCACAGGTTCTCTGTATGATTCATATGCATTTACAATTATCTTTTCTTGAACCTACATGTTTTTGTTTTGAATACAGGTTCTATATGTTGAGTTATTTATTTATTTAGCTGCTAATTGCTAACTGTGCCTTGGAGGATGGATGATGAACTGCAAAGGTTGGTACATATTAGGCTTGAAGAATGGATGAGAAAAAATTACCCTTCAAATTCTTTCCTTTATGAGCATATATATAGAGGATAAATAATTTTCTATAAGTAATATTATTAAGTTATCTGTCTGGAGCCATACCAAACCAATCTTGAGATAACTAAATGAATTCTAACAATCTAAGGCAAATTTTAAATAAATTTGCACTTTCTGTTCATCATAGAATATTTCTAGACCACAATAAGCTTAATGCACTATAGCTGTTAAGAAGCACAAGACAAAAAGCATATTAAGTACCCTGTCACACAATCATACCTTGAAAACCTGGATTTGAGTTTCTCCTGACATACACCAATCATGCCATAAATTGGTGTTCCCATGAGTCATAAAGTGTAGGACAGATGACTTGTGATTGAAAAATTTTCAATTCATCCCGGGAAGTATCCATCTTCCCTCTTCATTCATCAAAGGGTTGTACATGTGGTATTGTATGGTGCCATATGCTATCTTAGAACCTTGTGGTGTCAATTTGTGACTAGGGGCCATGTGATGTTGGTGCATGCAATGGAGGAGAAGAGAAGGTCACGAGGAGAAGAGGTCTTGAAACTCATATGGTGGCCCATGTTGTGAGCAGTGGTGGCAAAAGCTTGCAGTGATGATTTGTTGGAATGTGTGTGGAAGAGAGCAAGCTAGGCTATGGGGAACATTGTGAAAGAGAAGGGTAATGTTCGTGAGTGGGCGGGGGATTGGGGTTAATTAAGATTATATAAATCACTTATATGGATGAATTCGCGATTGGATTCTTGGGTGAGTAGTTTGGTAATAGATATTAATAACGTGTTATAGGGGTGAGAACAGTTTGTCTGTTGGAGGAATTAAGTGAAAATATGTATAAAGATAAGTTAAACTATAGCTAATTTTTTTATTAAATTAATGCTTGATAGTACGGGTGTAATTAGAAAGATAGCTTTTTCTTGTGTTAGTAAATATAAGTTATATAATTTTTATTCTAAAATAAAAAAAATATCTTAATCATGCCATAACTTTGTATATAATGTGGTTGATTAGATTTTATTGTCATAGATTATTATTTATTTTTGTAAATATGTTGAAACATAAAGTTGATTAAATATAATAGATTTTGAATACTAATGTAGCTAAAATAATATAATTATTATTAATTATTATATTATGTATAACATATGTTAAATATGTAGTATTGATATGCATATATTAAATTTAAAAGTTGTTTTAAAAATTAACTTTACAAGTTAAATTTCCTTAAATATAATAACAATATATTATGTATTTATAATCTATTACGTTTAGCATAATTGCATATGTATCCTTATGAAAATATTATTTTACATATTTTCTTCTTCAAAATTGAATACTATAAGATTTTTATTCATTTGAATTTATTTTGGCACTGCGTGGTACCTAATCTTTGCCATCTTGTCCAGAGACAAAAAGTCTGGCACTGAACAATATTTTAAACCTTGTTCTGATAACTTCAATCTCCTTGGTTAACTCCCCTTAAATTGAAGATTTCATAGAGCTGTAAAGTTTGTGAAAGATCTATGAAAAGTATGACAGATTGCAACTGAGAGATTTCTTTGGAATCCTCATTGCTCTTTAAAAAGATAAAACAACAACAGCCAAGCCTTATCTCACTAGATGGGGTTGGCTTTATGGATCCTCCTAAGTCATTGGACTCTATCCCCTACTCGAGAGTGTTCTTGGCACGACTCGAGAGAAGAGGAAGAGTGACAAATCCACATGTAATCTTTAAATTTATGGTGAGAGATTTGATAATGGAATATGGAGTTTAACTGATGAAAAAGAGATTGGGGTTCTGACAACTTCTCTTGACATCTTACTTTTGGAGGAAAAAAGGAGAAATTGCTGGGTCATATAATAAATTTTTGGTATATACCCCTAAAAGAGATAGAAAAAAAAGATGTTAGTACTTAAAGTTTTCTGCTTTGAGGATAAGCTAACTGTGAAAGAGTGTTGAATAATTTACCTTGTGTTAATGGAATATACTAATTATTTTTTATTTTGTTCTTCTTTCATTCATTTGGGAAAGAACCTTGCTTTCTTCTTAAATTGACTTTGATGCCAATTCTTGACATTTCTCTTTTGTTGGCTTCAACCACATCACTGACTAGGAACATACTATCTAATCATGAAGAAAAGTTGGACCTAGATGGGCCTAGCTGAAGTTTTGTTTGAATCTAGAATATATTCTCATCTCACGACTTGAATCTGGTGGGGAGGGAAGATCCCAGTGGTTAGGTCACTAGAGCAAGAGGGATAGTTGGGGGATAGGGACTTAAGGCTATTGGCTCTGTAAGTTTACAGTATCTATATATTTTATTCTAAATCAAAGTCAAGTAAGATTATTTGAAAAATAGATCTAAAACTTGAAATTGACTTGAGAAATGAATCCCACTCAAGGCCTCAACCCAGTTCCAGCAAAAAAGTATACATTTTTATATACTAAATGTACTAGTTTTTTGTCAGCTACCTGGGTACTTGAGATTTTTGTCCAGCCCTATTGTTTTGAGTTAATGTGAAAAGTCTGATTACCTTAACATATGTTAATTTCTTTTAATTTGGTCAATATCATTTGTTATTTAATAAGGTATGGGCAAGTTAATTGCACATCCTGGTTCTGAATTAAATCCTGTGGATTTCCCATCTTTCTACATTTTGTATTGTTTTGGCTTATATTATATTAGATTTTTTGCTAGATTCTCTCAGAGATTCTAGGTGTTTGCCCTCATGGAATCATCAAACAATGTAGGATTTACCTCTCATCCATCAAGCACCACTGAAACATTATCCTGACGGGGTGCCAAGAGTTTCGATCAATCATGCTGTCAATGCTAAGCCAACAGTTATCAATGCTTGTGACTTGTTTAAGCAACCTCTTCGTGCATCTCGACCTGATCATATTGTCATCATTCTACGTGGACTCCCAGGTTTAACTTTTTTTTAATAGTGTTTTTGTTTCTCTGTGTAAAAATAAGAACTATGAATGGTTTTCTTATGATGGATGTTTATAAAATTTTCAAGTGTAGACAACTTGAGCAATGTGCCTCTTGCATTTTACTATTTTCCCAAGTTATGTTTCCTTCTCTTGAAAACTTGTTAATATTTTTTTGGCTTCAAATTTGATGATCTTGTGTCACTTTCTGACTATCAATATCTACAGGTCTCTTTTCCTTTCACATAAACACTGAGGCTAGGTGGAAATAGATCACCTGCTTAACTTTATAAAAAAGGAGCATTAGCCTTTGCCAGTCTCTGAAAAGTATTTTTTTTTCTTGCTTTAAGTTTGGTTTGTGTTGTCAACTTATCAAGCTAAGGTGAAAATCAAAATTGTGGTTGCCTTAATGAAACTTACCCACATCATAATTTCTCTTTCTTTGGCTTGTTTGAGACATTTGGATAAGTTTCTGCAAAAAACTGTTTTTGCTAGTGAATGATCAGTAGAACTAAATCATGTACTTCAGGTACGTATAAGAAGATATATGTTCAAGGATGAAATTAAGTGGCTTCAGGTTTTTGTTTAGATAATAGGTTTCCCATTGATTAACTTCCTGGTTAAAAGTTTATCCATAGTAAAACCATAGATGCGTGTTTCCTATGAGGGAAGGGTACACTAATGGAAAAGGGGTGATAGAAAGATTTTCCCAGTGACACTGATAGAAAGAAAGATGGGGAAAGAACTAGAAGAGAATAGGAAAGAAGAGTGGTGTTTCCTTGAAGAGATAGAAAGAAGGGAAAAAAAATTGATTATATTTTATTTTTCCTTAAAATGAGAGATCTGATTTGTACAGAGAAATTGAGGGAAAGGAACAGAAGACTTTCAGCTTATTTTCTGTCCTACCCTACTGGCCCTCCAAATAAATGTCCATTTTCTCTCTCCTTGCTCAGTTTCTTCTCTCCTTTCTTTCTTTCCTAGGACACAAAACATATCTGTTAAATTTATTCTTACTTATAATAAGTTTATTAGCCACTCCACTGAGGGTGTGTTTTGTTCAAGTATCATGCATAATCTTGATTATGTGATTACTAACCAAGGTTATAGGGAATAAAACATAACATAAGTTGATTCAATTTTAAGTAATGCAATAAAAACCTGTTTGGAGGTTTTAATTTATAACCTAGTTTAACATTTTACTACATTACCCTTGGATGATATTAATTGGGTGTTCATTCATATAAGAAACTCTTGAAATTGTTAGATAATTGACTGCATTCCCCTTTGTTAACCTCGGAATCAACAAAAATCTTATGCTTCCAAGGTAATCAGATTCCAAATTATATGCCCTCTTTGCTGACGCGGTGGATATCCTCCATTACTTGGGAATCGCCGATTATCTTGAACCAAACATGTGAAATAATATAACCGCATACAGATAAACAAGGTTATGGATAAAAACCCTGAACCAAGCGCACCCTTAGTGGGATAGAGGCTTAGTTGTTGTTGTTGTTGTTGTTGTTATAATAAGTTTATTGAATTTGCGTATATTAATGCTAAAAAAAGATAAGTTTTACTTGAGCTGTTATTTTTTATTCTTTGTTTCTGGTAATCTGTCATTTTATATTCTTAAAGTGAATTGTAAATATCACTTTCTCCTTTGCCAGGAGAAATTTGTTTATTAAACTATGAAAATATATTAACTATTCAATTATGTTGCGTTTGTGCTAGTAGATGACTTGTTGGCCTGCAGAAGGTTATCTAAGATTGAAATCCTACCTAGCAACAAAGAGGTTCATAAGTTTGGAGTATAGGATTGTAAGATCCTACAATTTAATTAAGATAATCTTTAGAACTTTTTGACAATTATAATTTATCATATATAGTAATTTTCATTATACTGTGTCGATGTCAACATTTTAAATTGTCATTCTAATAGCATAAAGCATAATTAAAATTACCGATATAGGAAATATATGAACAATACAATATAATTTTTAAAGTCCTGCACAATTTTATATAGCAGACATCAACTTCTACACTAGATGGATGATGATTTTATCATGTACGACAATGGAAAAAGTTAAAAAGAATATCATATAATTAAAGATTTTCTCAGAAGATACCTTACGAAACAGATTACCTAGTTCCAGTACATGTCAAGTGATAAAAATGCCTGTGAATGTAGGGTTATATCTAGGGAAGAATATTGGATCAAGATCCTACATAGGAATGATGAGGATGCGTTGGATTGGATCGTAAGTTTGTAAGATCAATTGATTCAGATCTTACTTGGGAATTGGGATTTGGACTGTTTAGTCAAATTTGTGTTGTAAAATCATACAATACTAAGACCCGGATCAATCTTAACTACCATGGCCCCTTATTCAAATGACTAGGCTTTTCAGTTAACTTAATGTTGTGTCATAACTCCAATACAAGGTTGCTCTAGCTTCTGCATCCTATTTTGCCTCCTTCATTTACTTCATTGTCCTTTCTTCTTTATATTTTCATCAAATCTAATGAAGACATTGGTTCACTGTTAAGATGTTCCTAATCCTTAACTCAGTTTCCTTTTCTGATCTTTATCATGTTCATGCTGATTGATATAATATCTATTTGGCTGACATTTTAGGTAGTGGAAAGAGCTATTTGGCTAAAGCATTGCGTGATATTGAGATTGAGAATGGTGGAAATGCTCCGAGAATTCATGCAATGGATGACTATTTCATGGTTGAAGTTGAGAAGGTGACTTTATCATTAACTAATTTTTTAGGTGACTACGTTGAAGGTAATATTGCTAATTTTCTTGTTTTCTTGTCTTTTAGAATATTGATGACAATGAAGTTTCTAAATCCACTGGTTCATCCAGAGCCAAAAAACAGACCACTAAGAAAGTGATCGAGTATTGTTATGAGTCAGAAATGGAAGAGGTGATGCATTAACAAACGATTATTATTTTGTTTGTAGTACCAAAAAATCACTGTTATCTGGTGGATTGCTATGACTTTAGGTGGTCTCACAGAGTTTTAAAGTAAAAGAGGAAGTTATTAGTATTTACTGACATTTGTAAACCAATCCTTCTATTAGAAATGAGTTACAGATATGGATCTATCTAGTCACCCACACTACCTGGATCAAAGAATTCTGTCATACCTACTTTATTTCATGTGTACATGTGTCAATGGGCCTGTCCCGCCTGTGTGAGCTGTGTACAATTATGGTTGTTCCAACCTGAATTACCATCCAACGTGAGCTTGGGCCTGAGGTAATTTGTTTTGGGCCTGATTTTTTAATATTTAAAATTTTATTTCAAAAATATTAACAATTAATAAAATAGAATAAATATTATTAAAATTGGAAATTGATATTTTTATCATGTATTATTAAATTATTTAATATTAAAAACTAACACACTCACATAAATATGGTAAACTAGGTTTGGCCTGCAGGCTATGTAGGTGCAGCTTAGCCTGACCCATATGCGATTGGGTCGTGCTTAGCATGATCTGTATTGTGCCAGGTCACAAGCTGCTTGATCTAGTTGACTACTATTAATACCATTTCAACGTGAGTAAATGTTACTATGCTGCTTGGGTTGACAAAATTTTGACAATCTCAATTTTCTTTCTATAACTAATCCTTTAATTCCATCTGGTGGTGCCTGACTCATATATGGTTGGGTAATTCCTGGCACAACTTGTACTGTGCTGGTCATGGGTTGTCTGACCTAGTTGACTAGTACTAAATATCATGTCGACATGTGTAAATGTCACTATGCCACCCATGTTGACATAATTTTGATGGTCTTGAATCTTTTCTCAATGTAGCCTTTTGGTCTACACAACTTCTGAGTAAATGTTACGATACCACTTGCCGTGACAAAAATTTTGACTGTCTCAATTAGTTTTTCTTTCTATAGCTAATCCTTTCATTCTATCTGGTGGTGCTTGACCCATATATGGTTGGGTAATGCCTGGCACAACCGGTACTGTGCTGATCATGGGCTGTCTGACCTAGTTGACTAGTTCTAAATATCACGTCGACACGAGTAAATGTCACTATGCCACCCGTGTTGACACAATTTTGATGGTATTGTATCTTTTCTCCATGTAGCCTTTTGGTCTACACAACTTCTTTGCCTGGCCAGTCTTTATGCTCATTTTTTTATTCTTTTAAAATTCATTTCAATTTGGTTGTGGGATCAAATGAAACCCATAAATACTGATCTAAATTAATTCTCAACTTTTGAGGCTGATGTCTGTTGTTTTTGGATTACAAATGGTGATAACCTTGAGCTGTTCCTCATTGAGGTGTACAGCAACATTTCATTGAATTAACAGAAGTTATGAGATATGTTGAACTCATCTGCTCTTTCATTATAGTCATAGACATTATAATTCAAATTGGTAATCTGTTTCTTTCTTGGTCATGCAGACACTTCCCTTAATCTTGAGCACGTTTCTTGTTGTTATTCTATGTACATACACACACCTTTGTGCGTGTGTGTGTATTGTTGTTTTAACCCCAGTATAATGTATTTCTTATTAGTTTGGTTATTGAGAGCTCAAGTGATTGGCCATTTGCTAGGCATATCGGTCAAGCATGTTAAAGGCATTTAAGAAGACACTCGAAGAAGGGATATTCACATTTATAATTGGTATGAATTGACGGCTGAATTGCTGCTTTTGTTTCTTTGAGTCCAGGTTCTATTTGTCTTTCAAGCTTTATTCTTTTTAACTTATAAGTATTGTTTTACCATAGTTACTGGCATTTTTACTGCTTTTCTATCAACCCTTGAAGGACTTGCTCCTTGCATTTTTTTGCTTCCATTAA
>JBAMHZ010067617.1:0-17276 GCA_037177395.1 Alpinia galanga
ATTCACCTCGAACGGCTTAACATGGACCATGACTCTGATACCAATTGTAAGTGTCTATAAAATTTACATATCTGAGTTTTACCCAAAAGGTCTCATATCAATGAAGATATATTTTCATTTTATAAGCATATGATCTTTTTCATATCTTACCAATGTGAGACTTTAGTTGTATTCCCAATACTCCCAACATTTCTCCTTTGTCAAATCATATATACTTAGACTTCCTCCAATTGCCAAATCAACTATACTTGGACTTTACCAACTAATTCCACCATAACACATATGGTCAAACCATATTATCAAACATATGTTAACTAACCACAAGTTGTTAACCATACATTGTCAGACATAAGTTGTCAGACATCAAAACTCAACTCAAGATCAACTCAAGTTTGATTAATTGTAATCTGGGCTAATTGCACCAACAAAGAGCTGATAAAAGACAATAAGAAATGTAACTTTCTGATAACGAGGTAGAAGAATTTGTACGAAGGAGCTATTTGAATGAAAAATGAAAAAAATTTAACTTTTGAAAGTAACATGAGTAAAAAAGATAAACTAACTACGTAGCTTTGATTTCCCTATACCTTAAGGGATATGTAGATAACTTAAATAAGTGCAAACTCTTGTATATTTTTATTGTGGACAATCGATTACCCTAGTTGATTCTCAAACCTTTATACTTCATTTATGGACACTAGTCATTTATGCTAGTAGACTATATTTTCTATCAAACTATCATAAACCTAGACTAGCGGTTGACAAATCTTAACACATAGTTAACTATAATGTCTAAGAGATTGGTTACACTCAAGCTGAAATAAGGAGTATAATGAATTTAATTTGAAGTATTTTTGAGGTGCTTAAAGTCATTAGTGAGTTTTGACCAAAACTCACTTATTGTTATCCTATGTTTAGAATTTTAAAATTTTGACATAGGGAGTCCTAATAACTCTTTGATAGTATTGATGAGCAAGTGTGATAAGCTTAACTCTTCTAATGAATTTGTGACAAAAACCTCTTAAAGTCATGCTAATTTTAAAAACTCAATGCTCTTTGTCTAGATTGTAAAATACATGTCTAAGGGCACGATTATACCAAGGAGGATGCAGTGAGTTTTGGCAAAAAAAAATATTAATAACTTTAGAAATTTCAGAATCATTTCAAATTAAGACTATTACATTTATGAGAGTCACCTGAATGTAATTATGCCCTCAGACATACATTCCACAACTTAAATTGAGAGTCACAATTTTTTAAATTTTTTACAACCTTTAGACAATTTGACACAAGCTCATTAATGGACTTAAGCTTGTTATACACATTCACCAACACCACCAAAAGGTTCCCTAGGATTCTTTTAGTTTATACCATATCAAGATTTTAAAATTTTAAATATTATAGGTCCATGTGGCTTTAAGCACCTCATAAACACTTTAAATCAAATTTATTGTACTTCTTACCTTCTCTTAAGTGTAATATGCCATTAGATATGGATTTCACAACCTAGATAGAGAATTATGAATTTTTGAACCTAAACTAGACTATTATATTCTTGGGAGTCATCTAAATGTAACCATGCCCCCATATCTAGATTTCATAACCTAAATTAAAAGTCATAAATTTTTAAAATTTTCACAACCTTAAGATAATTTAGTACAAGCTCATTAAAGGGCCTAACATGTCATATATGTTTATCAACACTACCAAAGAGTTCGGAGAATTTCCCTAATTCAGATCATGCCAAGATTGCTCTTAGACATGGATTTGACAATTTATATAGAGAGTCGTGGGTTTTTAAAATTGATACAACCTTGAGATATTTTATCCCGAACTCATTAAAAGACTAAAGCTTGTCATATTGACTTACCAATATTACTAAAGGATACTTAGGACTCTTCTAATTTAGATCATACTAAGATTTTAAAATTCTAAACATTGTAGGATCATCAATGAGTTCTGGATAAAATACATTGATGACCTTAGACAGTTTAGAAATACTTAAAATCAAGTTTATTGTACTTCTTACTTCATTTTGAGTATAATCATGCCCATACATGGATCGAGATATTAAATTTATTAGACTAATACATTATAAGATCAGTCAATTGCTAGTGACAGATGTGTAATAAATCAAATACAAAATTTAATAGTCGATTAACAAACACAATAAATTCAAAAGTAGTTGATTATTGTTGATAAAAGAGAGGTATAATGAAAAATAACTGTGTTTTTTTATATGAAATTTAGGTGCACAGGAAGTTGGTAAGAATTAGAAATTCATTTTGAACACTTAATCTCTATTGGACATTTGTGATATCATGTTTTTGTTTTAATTTTTACCTTAAAAAACATGGTTTATATATATTTTTACCTTGTTTCAAACTTCACACTACCTAAAGGTGAATAAGAATTTGGAGATGAAATTTTAAAATAGCATACTTGTATTCCATTTCATGTGATACCATTTATCACACTAAACGTTTCTCATGACTAGCTCTCTGATTTAATAAAAAGCAAACTTAATAAAATATTTTACACTAGTTAGAAATTAATTTTAAGATCTCATGTAACAAATACTAATGCAGTTATCAATTGTATCAACTCATAGAGACTTGTATTCCATTTCACAAAAATATGAAACCGTCATATTAGCGGTCCCTCTTAGCTGCCTCTACCAAGGAGGAGAGTAAATCAGAAACTCATGTATAGCAAGTGCAAAGAAGGGGATCGGTCGATGGCCCAGAGTCATGACCTCTCCAGGAATTGATCTCTGCCCACTTAAGAGCTAGACTTGTATTCCATTTCACATTGCTTATTGGGATGGCCCAACTCTTATTTTATTTCTACCTTATTCTCCTCTAACAATTAACTTTGTTTTTGTTCATTGTAAATTTATTTCACAAACCAAACATTGTAAATCTGGAGATACGACTAAAAGCTATAGTATTTTTATTGATGAAACAGTATTGTAAATTTGCCAGCAGCAGAAAAACTTGTGCCCTAACTGTAAAATACACTCATAATTTTCATCACAAGGAAATAGAAGTATGAACGTACCTTCCTAACTCCTTGCAATTTCTGCCAGAATGTCTTAGTTTTTGTGTATGCCAATTGATATCAAACACATTTGTATCGAAATACAATCCTCCAGTTTCAAGGACAAGAAGAAAGTAGATACTTGGGCTCTTGTGTGCACAAAGGTGTTCATCTAGGTAGTGATTTGTAGGCATGCAGATGAACGAGAGAACAATGTCCAGACTCTAAAACTTCAAGAACTTGCATCAGCGTGCCGATGTCCAGGAATATGATCTGTATCACAACTCACAAGCAGCTCCACTTATCTACAAGCTCATGAGACAAGTGATTTAGTGTGAATGCAGCAACCGACAAGTTAGATTTGGAAACTCACTGCCACTTTACCACTGCAGTGAGATTGCCAACTCCAGGAGTGCCTCTACTTGATAGATAGTCTTTTGCTTCTCCTGCTGCCTCAGCCTGACTGCAACTGTTTCAGGATCCAATCCCTGTGGAGAGTCGACATGTTGTTGCTCAGATCGGACCTCTTGCAATAATTGGTCAACCTCTCTGACAAAATCCACCCTTAGTATCACGTTGTCATCCTCAGGAGGCAACTCTATGCGGCCATGATGCTGATAAAATGGAAGAAATAGTCAATAGCATGATATCCTTAACTAGCTCAGCAAAGATATATTATGTAATGAGCATCGAAAGGGCAAACTAATGTTCTTGGAGACACTTGACAATTCCTTTACAGAAACTATTCCAGCTATTTAAAGTCGGCTACAAATTCTTTACAGAAATAGTTTGTGAAATAGGTATGAGGTATTGCAAAATGAAACTCAACAGGATGGGTGCCTTCTAAATCTTTGACTATCCAGATTAGGGACACAAGTATAGGTCTCCAACCAAAACCAAGTTCTTATTCTTATAATTGAATCACTTAAATACAATAATGAATTTCCAAAACTGATGGTGTACTTAATTCAATGAGCATACTGATCATTTATACAAGTTGCACATATATTCATGAACTGAATTTATTGTGACTTCTCAAAGGTGATCAGTGTGTTCCTGGGCACTTCAAAAAGGTTCAGTCAATTGCCATTCCTACTAAAGTGAAGACATTCAAATGTTTTTGGGAAGAAAATAGACTATAGCATTATATTACATCTCAGTATTATTTAGATAAAAGGTCCTTAACATGATATCTAGATGTTAAAAAGAAAGCTGAGCTAAAAATCCAAGCAGAATAAGGAAAATACATTTTCCATGTTGAACCCAGCAGGAACAAGCATGCTGAAAGGATCTTCTCTGGGGAAAGTATCGACCATGCACTTCCTGCATTGTTTAAGCCATCCTTCATCATCAAATCCATCATGGAGGTTAAGTAGGTCATTGAGCAACCTCATAGCAGGCGTAGATTCCCTCTTCAAAATCTCCGTCTAAAATGTGCACATTTTCAACATTTCAAAAGCAATCATTTAGCAGACAATAGTGTTGCAACCCCAAAGGTACTGAGTAACTAGCATGACATTTATTAATGGGAATAAATAAAATGAATCAGAATTAAGTGACAAAATGTCTTAGAGAGCAATATGCTCAACAGTTTACAGAAGAGAACTTTGGCCACAGTTCTTACCTCTATCCTCCTGTACAAAAGGTCTAGACTTCTAATAACATCCTTTTCATCCTGAAATAGCAGTAGAATAATTTTTTTATCAAGTCAACCTTGGTTAAAGTAAATCATCATGAGGAAAGAAAATACAAAGGAATTTAGCAAAATAAGGCAAAAGTGAACAGCATTGGCCATTATGTGATTGGATATGGTAGCATATCCAAACTGAATTGTATAGTGATTCATTTTCTAATGTTTTAGAATCAACATTTCTAATAACCCAAAGTTAGAAACAAAAAAACAAGCTGCTTTTTCCCATGCCAATTTCTTTTAGTAAAATACTGCAAGCATGGAACAAAAACAGAAGAATCAAACTTCTTGATCATCATGTTACAACCAACAACAGAAACAACAATGTACAACAAGCCATATAGTCCAATTATTTAGAAGGTCAGTTAGATACATCTCACTTGGCATTGCCTATACATATGCCATGCTAGTTTGACTATCTAATCCAACAACTATGTTTAACTATTAATATGCAGATATCTTGAATGATCAAAAAGACATCCACCTTGGAAGCACACATGGAGACATACACCTCGCAGTATTCCAGCCAAGGCAACATCAACATCATCTGCATGAGGTGGACCATCCACTTTAGTGCAAGTTGCAAGGGAGTCAGCAGAATACTCTGGTTATTAGATGTATCAACTAGCCATTAGACCCATGGTCTGAGATCTTGTATTGTACCATGCAAAGCAGTTGAAACATATCCATTCTGATAAATTACAAAACTTGATATTACTCAGCACCGAGACAACATCTCCTGTCTTATTGCGTCAATTATGTCGTGAATATTATTTTGTGTCAACACCATCCCTTGGCATGCTAAAATTGAGATAATTTTATTATTTATTTTTTTATAGTTTGTCTCCATTTAGAATAACGTCAAAATCATAACATTCCAATAAAAAGCAAACATTGAACTTAACCACACAGAAACATCTGCATGACTCGAGATTTCGAATCTTGATTAGACTTTTATCTATTAGGCCTATCAGATATTCACCGCAAGACATTAGAAACATTTTCTTGCTTTAACTTTGACTTAAGTTGGTTCTATGACTTAGGCATGGTCAATATCAAGTTAGTCAAACAGAGTAGTGGATAAACACAGTTTGTGTTTTCGCAAGCTTCTGACTATTAGATACGTAGATAATAAAGCAACAAGAATGCATGTTCGGGTCTGTTAGTTGACAATGTAGTTAACCAGAAAAAGCCTCTAGGGGATGACATAAATAAAATATCACAACACGTTGACTGTTTCATGTTAGAATTGCCATATAACTATTCAAAGACATATGGAAATTACAATCCTATGGCTGTATTTACCTGCATCCTTTCATTATCAGACTATCCACTATCACTGGGATAAAGAGGAGAACAATTAACCGTTCAATGGCATGAGGACATAAATATAAAGATAGGTGAAGAAATAATAATCTCAAGGTTGCATTAAACATTGAGCAAAGGGTCTCTCTATACAACACAGAAAAATGATTAATGGTAGGGAAATCATGCAATAAAGTATAAAATTAGGAATAATATGATGCTCTATCAAGGTGAATCTGGATAGAGTGGGGCATGAAATTATGAGGATTAGGAACTGTTAGAATATTATAAATATGTATAGGGATAATGTTAGGAATAATCCCTAAATATATCTAGGGATAATTATTTCTTAATTTTATCTCTTAGGATAAGTTTTGATTTATTCCTTAGACTAAGCCTTAGGTTTGGATATAAATAAGGCTTACTCCTTTGCTTCTATTATAATGTAATAACATAGATTTTCCTTCTATGAAATAACAGGAACCATGAAAAAACTAAATTCATATGAAATACTGCAGGAAACTTGAAAAGAAGAAAAAAATTGAAACTGCACATACATCTCGCCGAGCAAGATCAAGCCGATTCCAAATAACCATTAAAACAAGTTCCGTAAGTTCACCTTTCTCAGCTGCCGCCTCAATTTTCTGTGCTATTAACAAAAGATATAAGGAACTGCAAGATTACTTGTGTTGTTAAATTTTAATTAATACATGTAAGTGAAGGGAACTAATAATTTCTGTTAATACTTAGTGGGATAAAGGCTTTGGTTGTTGTTGTTGCACATGTAAATGAAGGGAAGATTCAAAAGTAAATTTGAACATAATAGCCTAATCATATGTTCATGCAAACCTTAAGAGAATAGATTATCCAAGGGACTAATAATTAAACAGAGAGAAACTTTGAGTCAAACAGAACTACTTCCTGTTTTATAATAATGTCATTAACATAAATAAGCAAGGGAATAATTTTTAGATTACTTAGTTGTTATTAATTTCATGTGCTTAGTAACATAAAGATGTGCAATTTTGGACCTGTAAGAGTATAATTGTCTAAATTACACCCCTTGGTGACAGCTTTAACTTTTGGAATAAAGGTCATACACATCTAATTCATAAGAGATCTTATATTGAATGTACATACTACATAGCCCCATTGAGCATAAGGGAGAGGATTGAATATAAAAGAACAAGTTGCACAATCTTGTTAAAAGAGTATAAGTCAGGTTCTTTCCTTCCAGCTCAAGCATACGGAAAAATGGTCACCCAATCAAATGTTAAGAGATCCAAACCACTAAGCAGTTGAACAAGGTTTTTTCTCTCAGCAATCAATACAAAACAAGCAAAGAATGCACTTTTACCTATAGTGAGCACAAGCAATATTGGCTATAACTTTCATAGCTAAAAATATAGTATAACAAGAATCTGCAATGTTCAGAAATAAAATAAGCAAACAATTGGAATCTTTCAGCAATGAGATTAACGAATCTTCCAATAACTATGACATGGATATTGTAGATATATTAGCTTGTGAAGATCTATAAATTTATACATTAAATCTGTGACTCACTCATGTAAAACAAAATGTTTCTTCAGCATTATAATTGCAGTGATATAGTTACTAACAGAAACTTTAAGAAAATGATAAATCAAATATATTTCTAAGCACAGTAAAATCAGACAACAATAGTCTGAGAAGCTTAGCAACTTCTATATAGTTCTTGGTAGACAAATTCATGACCATAGGATAGGTTCAAACCATTAAGTATCATGGCAACAATACCCAAAATTAATTCAACAGAGGGAAATAATCACCTCTTCCACTTCTTCAGCAGACCTTATGAAACTTGAAACTAATTTTCTTGCTTTGCGAACTTCTTCCTCAGGGTATTCCTGTAGGCGCATGCCTATCTCCCGATATTCATTGATCTTTCTCCTTTCTTCTGCTTCCTCCTTCTTGCGATAAGCATGCCACTCCTTTGTTTTTTCACGTTGGCACGCTTGCCACTCCTAGAGATGACTATTATGATGATAAAAGTTCCAATAATTGTATCCAGGGACAATGAAAAAGAAACTTGAGATTCATCACATACATATATGGTTTCAAGGACAACCAAAATAAAAATAACAGCCCAATGTTGTGTCCACCATGTCTAACATATCTAATGAATAATAATAATAGTGAAAATATGAGCGTAAGGTAAAGAAAGAGAAAGCATTTGGAATAGAAATTATTTACTAAATTAATAAACCCTACATCACAAATTACCATATAATTAATTAAATCACTACTGCTACAACTTGGCACTTATATAAAATGGGAGATGGTCATATTTTGTTCCACCCAAATGGTTGTAGAGAGTTGATATGGTTGACATTTTCATATGCCATCAAATTGCCATGTCGTAAGGCTCGTGCCAACAAAATGTAACAGTAAAATAATATTATAGGTATTAGAGGTTTAGTCTCAATAGCGTGTTTTTGGTTTAGGTTATGTGTTGAGACCTATATATACACTATGCCATTTTCCTCTGACAATATCATCCAATCTAAAATTACTTTACCCCACTGATCACAATATTAGAGCTATTCTTCTACAGTTAAGTTTTGAAGAGTGGTCCCTTTAGGAGGGTGCATTTCAATGTAATGTCAATGCTCTCTCTTGGCTGTTATTATCACTCTCAATTTCTCTTCTCATTGTGTGAGCTCTCCGCCCAAAACTAATTGTTCACACCTCTCTGTTGCCAGCCCAATTCCACACCACCTGCTTGTTTCTCAACTTGTCAAGGCAAGCAGATCTATGCTCAAGGCAGAACATCACAATTTCGTCTCTCTTATCCTCATAATGTTGCTATTCCCTTGAGTTGGTGCTACTCTTGAAAGTTTGGTGGCTAGTGGCAACATTGTGCAGTTGTGGAGGATCTCCTTTTTGTGTTGTTTCCACCAAATACCTCCTTCCAAACATCTGCAAGCTTCCTGTGTCATCCACACCAGAAAGAACAGCCTCTAGAGTATTCATGCACAATTCTAGGCTTTGCATCTCCAAGGTTCAAGATCCTACAGACAAACTTGTAGTTACTTCTACTGCAGATGCTCCAGCCCCTTAATCCCTTCTTCATGAGAACTACCACATCCCAAATCTGGAAATTGCAATTGTTCCCTTGACCAACCCTACTTCCTCTTTGGTAGCAGATTTCTTGCACCAACTGTGTCTTGTGAGACATTATCCTATCAGTTGACCCTCCCCAAGTGCTTTCCTTCTCCCTTTTATTAGTTTGTCAAGGAGAAGCCCACTTAATATAGGCTTGCTCTTGTGACTCTCTTTATCCTCTCAGCTAACTTTAGGGCCCTAATCAAGTGCTTTCATTTTTCCTTTATTTAGTTTGTTGTGTTTGGTCAGCATCACTGAAAGGAGAAGTCCACTAAGGAGATTTTCTTCCAAGGTAGTGTCTCATCCTTTGCCAATATTGTTGATTTGAGGTAAAAAAGGACACCTACTTGCTTCATCATGTCTTAAGACAGTTATTTCTCTGTAAGAGCCTCTCTAGGTTACATAACAAGCTATACATTGATAACATCTTAAACATGAAGTTTGTGAGTTCCACCCCTAACAGTTAGGACCAGAACACACTATTCTATTTTCTTACTCTATATTTTGACTGGATTGAAGTAAGAGTCATCCTATTTTATGAATTTTGTCCATCACATGATACGTTGGACCATAACACTGTATGCATTGCTAACTATAAGAATTCCATTATGCAAGTAGAATAACCTTTGACAACAAAAAGTAAAGCCAATATCATTTTTGTAACATCATTGGTTCACAGATTAGCTATTTCACTCTTAATAAGTCCTGTCAGAATAACTATTCATGTTTATGGTTATTAAATGGAACTAGAATATCAATTAGAGCGTAACTGTTATTCCCTCTTAATCTTCTTAGCTATTCCTTCTTTCGTTCAATGGGTACTTCATTCTGATATTATTATCCAAGAACCAACTAAGTAGTACTATTCTTAGCCTATTCCTACTATATTTCATTCCCAAGAATGACTTATATTTATTTCCAATTTCATTCCATGAAATGAACGTACTGATAGGGACTTTATACATGAAATTTACCATTAATGACAAAAGTCCCTATCATGCATAACTGTCCAAATTTTGTTTCTTGCATAGTAAATACAAGAAGATAACAAAAAAAGAGAGCTTCTATAGTTGAGTTGTTAAATTTAGCCATGGACATGCATCAAGTGTAAAATCTTTTCGTTTATAGTTTATCCCTTCATCTCCAACCATTCTACTGATTTATTTTGTGAATTAACCAATGAGTCAAAATACTTTAACATGGTAAAGTATATCAGTTATAACAATAAGCGGTTTGATTCTAGTGTTAGTTATCATATGGCTGTTTAAGCCAATTAAATGTATAAGAGAATAGATAAGTATGAGATAGAACACATATTAAGATGGAACTACATTGTAGTATATACAAGATAATTGCTATATCTGCATGTGGATTACTATATCTACATGTAGAATTCGTTCTTACAAAGCTGAATCACTAAAACAATATATATCAGGGTTTAGCAAGTTAGCATTATGGAACAACAAAATGAAAGTTTGGGAATTACTTAGGGAAAATGCAACTACTGGCAGAGTATAGTGCCAATAAGAGCTCTTTGGTATCCAGGACTAAATTGTCACTCTGACTACTCAGGAACAGCATGTAAAATGCTGTAGCAATTGAAATACGTGTGGAAGTTTACACCCGCAAGAATCAAGATTTAGAATGAGAATAAAACCAAGCCTTTGTTCTCCGTGGCATGGGTTTCTTCCTGTTCGTCCATTCCTCCTTCCTCCATGAGGCAATCAAACAATATGAAAGAGACGAGAGGGTATAGCTCCTTTTAGGATACAAAATCCTTAACAAACTCAACCTTCCACTCCCCACCCCGAAATAAAACCATGTCTTTGTTCTCCATGGCAGGCAATCAAGCAATATGAGAGGGAAGAATCAGGCTAGTTTTAAATACAACTTTTATGTAGCTGCAAAATGACAAGTTTTACTCATATGACATCCTCTCAAAACAATCTGACCCTACAAAGCCATCAACATCTAATGAGAATTGTGTCCAATGTTACAATTACTTCCAAAATACAATTATTAATCTATTTTCTCACATGGATCAAATTATCTAGATGAATATGTAGCAGAAAAATACCCCTCTCAATTCTCATATGATTTCTCCTTAACCAAATGAGAAATATATTCCTTCATTTCTCATAATCCATATAAGAAAAATAGCTTTTCCCCCATAAAACCATATGAAGGACCTACCTTTATCTTTTCTTTAGCTGTAAAAAGTTAACTTTATGATTTCCCTAAGAACTTATGGAAAATCTCTGGCCACTAAAAAGTGTCACTGCCATTTATGCTAAGAAAATTAGCTTATTCTTAAAACTTTTGATGCATCAACGAAATATATGCATTCACACATGGAAATCTAAATATCATCATAATTATAGTCAATGCGTCCAAAATCAAAACATTGTTTACAAAATAGACTGTCACTGACCAAGTATATCAAAAGTCACTGTAATGCCCAAGTTGAAAAAATGTTTCAAAAAACCATTGGGCCTTTATTCTTTTGTTTAATGGATTAGCCACTGTCATTTGTACTCGTGTGCTTAACATCTATGTCCCCTTTCTTTACCAGGTCTCTAACTATAATTTAAGGTATCTGACCTCAATATGTTTGGACCCACCTTAGTTCTTATTATTCCTTTTTAGGAACACTGCAAATTTGTCAAACATATCTTTAAAGGTTTAGAGATGAAATCAACTACAAGTGACCCTTGAATAAATTTTTTTGCCATTTAGCTAGTACAAAAGCTTCATAACATGATACAAACTCTGCTTGCAGTGGAAAAGTAGTAAGTGTTTTCTTTGCACTTCTCCATTAAGTAGTCCCTCTTGCTAACATGAGGATTCAATGAAGTCTGAATTTGAGAATCTAGTTCACTATAGAACATGCATATAGTTCTCAGTCTTTGGAAAACATTCAAATACTTCCATTGTTACAACCCAATGGTTCCTACCATAGTTGGACATATATCTAAGAAGGTAATTCACAACAAAGGCACCATTAGGTCGTGTGCAAAGTTAAGCATACCACAGACTTGTAACAACACTAGAATAGGGGATGCCTTTCATGATAATCCTTTGAAAATCATTCTTTATTAGATCACCATTCAAAAAAAGTTTTGACAGCTATCTGATGAAGCTCCAAATCAAATTGTACAACAAAGGTTATATGATCCTGAACAAATCCTTGGACATTACTAGTGAGGAGCCAATCCCCTCCTGAATCTCTGTCTCAAAACATTCAATATTATCATTAGCATACTGCTTGGCCATGCAAACTAATGGAGCTCTACAAGTTCCCATATATATACACACAGAGTCAATTCAGGAGTAATTTTGGGAGAAAAATACATATGGCGCTTCAATCAGGCTTTTTCATTAACGAGGGTTTCAACAGGGCAGAGACAAAAGCAGGGGCCTTTGTGTGACATTTTCTTAAGTTTCTTACAAAATTCATAAAGTCTAATTAAATCTTTAATAATATGGGCAATTTCAATAAAATTATAGCATTGTTTGGACTCTGGATAGTAGTAAATCAATATTGTCTGGCGACAATATTTATTTGTGTTAGCTCACAACTAGAGAAATGTCCAACAAAGCCTAGATAACACTTGAGGTTTTCAACTGAAGAACATCACAAAAACATAGCTTTGCAGGCGAACCACCTTCAATTTAATCGGCGCGCATCAACAAAACACAATCTACGTTGCCGTAGAAAATGGAAATACCAAAGGGAGGCATCAGTTCAGAAGAGCACTCACATCATCATAAAACTCATCTGGAAGGCCATCGTGGTTGCTATCCGCCGCACCAAACCCTTCCTCCGCGCTCTTTTGGGAAACTTCAGGTCCAGAAACCACGAAAATAAGTGCGAATTGCGATTAAGCGAAGGCATAAAAAGGGCTGAGGATCGTAGGAACCTGAGCGGGAAGGTAAAACATGCTTAACAGCTGGTCGACATGAGCGTGGACGGATAGGCCAGCGGGACGGAGATGGTGGCGGATGGCGCGTGTGAAAGGATAAACGCAGCGTCGAAACGACGGCTTCCATTTCCAGGCGGCGAGTCCAAGCGTCGTTGAGGTTCTTGCGGTAGAGTTGATTATCATAGATTTACATGTTTTGTTTTTTGTTTTTTTTGTTATCTTTGAAAGCGTGATAATAAGAGTTTCTCCTTCCGTTGCTTCCTTTTATATTAAGCCTCCATTGATGGATCCCGAAAGTAAAAGAAATATAATTAAAGGAAAAAAAAACATCGATGGCTAAAAAAGAATCATAGATGTAATTTTAAATCTATTTACTTATTAAATAAATAAAAGAAGAAAAAAATAATTTTTCTTTTTTTTCTGAAATAAACGAGGGAAAATTTTTACAACTAATAATTTTCACAATTTATATTTTCATCCTCCCAAATAAAGATTTAAAGATTACATCAAAAAGTGTTGATGTTTATCTCGATCATCTTTTCAAATTGATTTTATAATTCTTGATGCAGTCATTTTTCACATATACCTTTCGCTTAGCTTTCGAAAGAGGCAGGGCTCTCATGACCGCAACAGTAACTTCTTTCTGCCAAGAGTAATACACATTGGTTGTCCACCAGTGGTTCCAGCTAACAGTTCTTCGATACTTAAGTTAGACCAATGAGATTCGGAAGAAAAAACAATGTCTCTGCAATAAGAATGTGGTAAGAAGTATATGCACAGAGAGTTTCTAGAGAGTTTTTCGCCAAGAGAAAGAAGAAGAAGATGGGGATGAAAAAGATGTCAATCCTCGTGCCTTACCTTGGATCTACCCTTATATAGTGATTCTGAAATGCTTGTCCTCCTCCATGACTACTTGTTAGGATGTCTTTTGATAGGTCGTTAGGAGACAACCTCTGCTAAGAATCTCCACGTGAAATATCGTGCGAGCTAGAACTATTGATGCAGATGTTGTTAGGAAATCAGCTATAGTAATACTCCCTCGTGGCCCTCAACTTAACTGTTGGCAAGGATATCATAGGCGACATACTCTTGGCCCTATGAATAATTGCTTTGGGGGCTTTTCTTACTTTTAAATGCTCGACTCCCTGCAACGTGGTCGAGTAGTAGGTTCAGGGTGTGGCTGACTCATCGAGTGGCTGAGTGCCCAACTTGTAGTGCACCCCAAGGGGCCAACTTATGGAGCGGCTAAGTGACATAATTATCACACGGCTGAGTGTCCAACTTGTGGTGTGGTTGAGTAGGCGACTCATGGAATGGGCGAGTGGTTGACTCATGGAGCGAGTGAGCGACTGAATGGCCGATTCGTGGTGTGACCAAGTGGCCGATTGGTTAAATCTTTGGACTGGTGCCTTGCACTCTTCTGACTCCCTGGTCCCCCAATGATTATCAAAAGACTCGACCTCCCTCTACTATTCATTGTTCTCTTATCGGTAGGGCCCACTTCTTGAGAGCCTCTCCTTTCGAAAGGTCCAATCCATTTATATTATTTTAGTGGTATCAATGCTTAAAGAAGAGCAAATTATGATGATCGAATGATCTCCTAAATAAAAGAGTATTTTTTTAAAAAAATTAACTTCATTGAAAATCATCAATCTTTATTTACCATAATAAGTCTATAATTCGAATACGAATTTGTTTGTGTCCACGGGACAATAATGATTTATGTTATGTTTGCTTGGGAGGAAGAAAATAGAAACCATGGAAAAATTTTCACTATGAATAATTTTTCTTTATTTACATTGGGAAAAAGGAGAAACTATTTTCTTTTCTTTTGTTTACTTAATGAGTGAATGCATTTAAGATTTTATCTATCGACGAATTCTTTTTTTTCCTTTAGTTATATTTTTTTAGTCTAAATCGGATGAAAAATCTTTCTCTTCTTCTTAAATTATTTTCAGTTGATAAAAGATTACTCATCTGGCTCATCGCCGATTGCCAGCCATAGTCATTGACTATCGTCGCCACCTATCGTTTGTCGCCACCAACTGCTGATCGACTATTGCCAACCATCGCCTTCGGTCGTCAATTGTCGGTTGTTGCTCGCCACCCGTCGGCCACCACTGTCACCTGTCGCTCGTTGCTTCCCGTCGCCGCCCGCTGTTGTTAGCAACCGACTATCGCCCGTCGACCTATGGTCAACGATCGCCACCAGTCGCCTGCCCATTGCCCATCGATCACCTGCAGTCGTCGATTGCCTGCCACTATGGCTTGTCGCTCGTTGCCATCGTCATTTGTCGATTGTTGCTCATTGCCACTCGTCATTGCTACTCATCGGCCGTAGTTGCCCTTTACAGTCTTACTAGGTGACAAAGGATAATGACCGATGATAACCGCCTTGATCAGCACAGTCACAAGTGAATAATTTTTTTTATTTTTTCACTTATTTTCTTGTCTTCGTTTCCTTGTTTTCTCAAAAATTATTTTTCCTTCCTCAGAAAATTTCTTTTAGCTATTTTTACTGAGGCTTAAAATGCACAAACACATTTACGCTCTAATTTCTTGGGAAAAAGAAATAGAAACTATGAAAAGTTTTTTGCTGTGAATACCTTTCCTTCATTTACTTTGGAAAAAAAGATGAATTATTTTCCTTTCTTTTGTTTACATAATGGACAGATGGATTTAAGATTTTATCCATCGATGAATTCTTTTCTTTCCTTTAGTTATATTTTTTTAGCCCAAATCGGATGGAAAACCTTTCTCTTCATCTTAAATTATTTTTAGTTGATAAAAAGTTACTCATGTGGATCGTTGTTGATTGCTAGTCATAGTCATTGACCATCACCGTCACCGGT
Source organism: Alpinia galanga (assembly GCA_037177395.1). Classification (NCBI taxonomy): domain Eukaryota; kingdom Viridiplantae; phylum Streptophyta; class Magnoliopsida; order Zingiberales; family Zingiberaceae; genus Alpinia; species Alpinia galanga. The sequence goes on from JBAMHZ010067617.1 coordinate 15,957, forward strand.
CCCCTACCATCGTCGACCGCCGATTGCTTATTGCTAGCCACTAGTCGGGAGCCTATCAGTCGTCGCCCACCAGCCTGGTGCCCATCAGATGTGGCCCGCAACCCACCACCCTTAGCCAGACGCCCGTCGACCGCCGCCTGTTGCCCGTCAGCCGTCGCTCACCGCCTGCTGCCCGTCAGCCATTGCCTGCTAGTCGCAGCTGGGTGCCATCGTCACCTGTCGCTCCCCACCACCCACCAATTGCCAAGTTGCTCGTTGATAGCAGAGCCATAGCATGTCGTACCACTACGGTTGTATCAAAATAAAAAATTTATAATTGATCGAACCCCTCTACGCTAATATAGCATAAAGACGACTCAGATCGTCTCCCAACGAATGTAATCGATAGAATGGTGTTCTTAGGATCATTATGTTATTACTTTGAGTTTTTCTAATATAATTGAGGGGTTTTGGTTTTGAGTTCTAACCTACGATTGCAAGGTAATTAAAATGCTAACCTAATAATGCAAGTAATTAAACATTTGATAAGTAAACAATGCAGGAAATAAATCAAACAAATTAAGTGCAGGAATTAAAGTACCAAAACTGTAAGAGGAATTTAACCAAACACCTAATGTGTACAAATAAAACTAACACTAACATAGGGGAATTTAACAAAACATTTGACATCTATACAAAATTAAAGTGTAGGTAAAAGAAACAATACAAAATAAATGATCGATCCAACCCTAAAATGTACCCAAAGTATGAACAAGTTTCTCGCGGCTAAGTCCAATGGAGCTTGATTGAGCCTCCGAATGAGGATGGTGGATGAGGGATGATGCAAACTTTTGAATCCAAAAGCTTGATGGAAGATCCGAGCTCTTGCGGATCCAGTTGAGCTCGGATGGCTGTCGTCAAAGTGAAACTCCTCTTCAAATCCGCAGGAGAAGGTGGTTGAGCAAGGAAGATAGAGAATGTTACTGGAATCCCTGATGGAAGCTGCTCCTCGTTGAATCCGATGAAGAGAAGTGGATGGAGTAAGGTGGAGGCGGCTGTGAGGGCTTCTAGGGAAGAAAAGATGTCTCCAAAAACCCTGAAAAACTCCTTTTATAGCTATCCACGCGACAGTCTTCATCGTGCTACGGCCATGCCAAAAAAGGCACGACTGCTACAATACCGCTACAGTGTTGCACACGGTCATGTCAAAAGATATGACTCTCTCGTGGTATTTTCTGTGGAATTCCTTCACGTTGCTATAGTAATTTACTATAGCTACAGTACCGCACATAGCCATACCAAAAAGGCACGGGTGGTCGTGCTTTAATCTGAAAAAAAAAT
>JBAMHZ010067828.1:0-17275 GCA_037177395.1 Alpinia galanga
GGTAAATGCACATTGAGAATCTAAAATAGATAGCTGCTGAATTGACAAAAAGTCACAAGTCATAAGAAAGGGTGTGCAATTAACCTTGTGCCATGGGGGAGCTTGTATCTGGCAAAATGAAAATTCTGTGTGGTTAGGATTCATGCACTGAATTTCTTCACGGGTTGGGGTTCCAAGAAGCTGGATCGTAGAATTTAATCAATTGATGCAAATTTTGAAAAGGTTGCCTCCCAAATTAGATACAGAATGAATCAACGAAACAAACCTTGATTATCTCGAAAAGTACTTCAACAGTATTATCTCTAGGAAACAATGGCTGACATATATAAAGAAGTAGAATGACTAAAATTTGTTATCCTACAAATTTTTCTTGATGAGAGTATATCGAGTCAATTCAACAATGCGTACCTGGCCAAGTAGTAACTCAGCAAGAACACACCCAGCTGACCAAACATCAATCGATGTTGTATATTCTGTTGCACCAAAAATGAGCTCTGGAGCACAGTAGCAACAAGAACAAATGTAAGAAAAGTTTGCCTCACCTTTAACCTGGTAAAATATTGAAATTAAGAAAAAAGCAGGAAATTAAAGAGACGTGCACAAGAAGATAAATGAAGGACATATTTTACTACAAAAAGCAAAGAACTAACAAAAGCCACTACGATTGAACGGTAATGATTTATCCCTTGGTACCCCACTATGTAGGAGCATCACCTATAACACGTTCAGGAAATTAGCAAAGTGTTTCAATAGGAGCAAACTGTGTGATATATATGACTTTGAATCAGGAATATTTGTCCAACCCAAAGCAACACCAATTTTAGATTTAAGCAAGCTAAACTGAGTGTGATATGACAAATGGGAGAAACATTCACTTTATGAAAGGTCTTCTTGCATTACTATAATAATTGCAAGATTTCAAGAAAAGGAACAGTATTGGCATAACAAAAACAAGTTTATGTCCATACATAAATGCAGAGGTGCCTTGATGAAAGGTGAAGTTAAATGTATCTAAATTACCAAAAGTTTATTTGCATGTCCATACATAATCACCTGTAACTTTTTATCACTTTAATAAAGTTTTAGCTATTTTGCTTGGTTTCTTGTTCTACAAGCCACATATCCCTTCAGAAAGATAAGTTATCAACCACGATTTGAAGTGGCAATGGATCAAGTTGTGACACCATCATTTAGCACTTGATTCAAGATCCCCCAACACACAAGAGAAACACAAAACCAACGAACGAGCCAAAAAAGTTTTTTATATGTGGCATAAGTAGTTGAAACAAAAACATCAGGCAAAACATGGGCAACACTGTCCAAGTTTATGGCATCAGTTTCCATTCTATTTAGGAGTTACAACATTAAGTCATCATGGAAAGACCAACTCCTAATGAAGACAAGAGAAACACTAGTCTCTGTTTTGTTTCTTCAGTAGTTTGGCGAAGCTGGAACTATTATACACTCACCTAATACAAGTTGTTTTAGGTGTACAAAACCCATCTGTTAAGAATGTCACTGTCCTATTTCTATATTTAGCTGTGTTTTGGAAGCTGGTTAGCTTTTGCTGAGGAATTATCATAGCAAGTACTGATGACCCAAGCAGTATAAAGGAATTACCATAGCAAGTAATGATGACCAAGCAATCTAGAGTCTCAAAATACTTTCCACAACAACAATGACACAACTTTGGTGGATAGATAAGCATACCAGGACTATAGCACTTCCAAAATCACATATCTTGAGTTGGTGTGTAAGTGGGTCAACCTACAGCATGGACACTAAATGTAAAAGGAAAATAATTTTATTCAAATAAAACCAACAGCTTCATGTGAGTAAAAGTTATGAAACCAACCAGAATATTTTGTGGCTTATATCTCTGTGATAAATTCGAGGAAACCGTATGGATATAAGCCAACCCTCTAAACATCTGCACAAACTATCCAAATTTACTATCTTGCTCATTGGTCCACAGAGAAGTCAAGAAGAAATTGGCAAAACTACCTGATATGTGTACAATTTAACATATATAAGTGGCATCCTATCTTTGACACTGCTGTAATGCCTTAGGACACCATACAGAGATTGAGGTAGATATTCGATAACTAGGTTAAGGAAAAGCCCATCTCTGACTGTAGTGGAGAAGCAGTGCTTGAGAGAGATCACATTTGGATGATCAATGGAGCGCATAAATTCCAGCTAACGGTTTTTGTATCTCTTGTCCTGTAAAACCTTCTTTATGGCAATTATTTCTCCTGATTTCAAGCATTTGGCCTGTCAGAGGAACCATTTGAATCTAGAGCAACACAATAGACAATAGCACCAGAAATGTAGTGCAGTATTTGCAAAAAATATTACCTGGAATACAGCTCCAAAAGAACCACTGCCCAAAACACGTTCTACCATATAACTAATGGTCTGTATGCCAAGAAAAAAACACTATAGTGTGAGCTAAAGAAGAAAGTTAAGGTCGCACTTGATATTATAATACAAGTATATATGCACATAACCTGCTTTTGTTCCCCATTCTTGCCTCCAATGGTTGTGGAAATGATACGACCAGTAACTGGTTCACTAGCCTCAACAATAGATGATTGCTGCAATAAAATGGAAACTGCTAATAATTATTGCCAGGCAGTTAAACATGAGAAAGACAAGATATAGTACGCTAAAAATGGTGCAGGAGGCAAAATGAGAAGACAGTAACTAGCCATTCTACTTAATCGTTCAAGCATTAAAAAGAAAAAAGAAAATGAAAAAGAATAACACCGCAATGAGCGCAGAGAAGAAGCAAGGTCACCAGAGATATCATCAAATAGGTTAGCGCGTACAAGATTGCAGGTGAGACAAGCAAAACAACAACAGAGAGTGACAAGGGATAATAAACCATCAATCTTAACTGCAAGCAAAATCAGATGCATTGTCTAGTAAGTGAACAGAAAGATAAGCATGTGACGAAAAGGAAGTGTGCTATGTGAAAAGTACAGAATCAGGAGAGTCTATCACACCAAATAGAACCGATTTTAAGCATAAGAACAGGTCACAAACCTTAAAAAAATGAAATAAAACCTTGAATTTTCTTCTGCCTAGGACTAATTCCCCAAACCTCAAACTTAATAAACATAGAGGGAAAAACTTCCAACTGATCCTACAGGCTCTGATATTTAAGGTCCGCTCCCGATGTCCTGACAAAAGGAGCAGATGGACCAGAGGAATAGCACGGGTCTGAGGAGGAGATCATCAGAGCACAATGAACAAAAATATATAAACAAATGCATCGGCGAAGCACAGATCCGATGCAAGAATCGCAGCTTCTCGAGCCTGGTGAATATGAGAAAAGGAAACTAAACAAGCCACCAATTCCCCAGATCGACAACCGATACTAAAAACAGCTCGAACCCAATCTGTCATCGAGATCTGCATAGGAGAAGCCTATGAATCCCTCCAGCGATCAATCCCTGGACGAGTTCAAAAGATTATCCGAACGGAAAACGAAGGAAGAATTCACACTTCATCTGATCACCAAGAGCAAAAGTGAGCAAAGAGAATGCGAGATAGGGGAAAGAGGGAGGCGAACCTTGTTGTCGTCGGCCATTTCCGGGCGGTGAGGCGGGGCGAGCGAGAGGGCCGGGGGCGACGTCTTGTTACTCTTGAGCGGTAGTCTCATCGCATCAGATGCTCTCTTGATACTCTTTTTCTCCGTGGCAGTTGCCGCGGTCTAGCTCTATTATAATAATAGGTAAATATATTTACACTTTTTTTTTAAATTGTAATTATTTTTTTTAAATTTAGCTTTAGATATCCAATAATATAATTCCAAAACTACCTACTTTTATTTAATTTTAATAAAAATACTTAAATTTATTAATTTTAATCAAAATTAATAAATCAATACTTTTTAATTAAAATCTTGATTAATATAGAGAGTTACATTTTTAAATGTAAATTAGTTTTATTATTCACACGTATCTTTTGTCATCAAAATTCTTTTTTTTAAAAAAAATATTAATTTAAGGTAATAGTTCGTATTAAAAAAAAATGGATGGTATGTGATGAAAAGTTAGGAATTAGTGAATTGGATGTTGATTATGGTGTTATTAAAAAAGTTTATTTAATTAATAGCTTTATTATCCTACATGAACTCTATTAAATTTATGACTAAATATATGTTTTAGTGTATATCATATAAAAATGCATATAAGTTTAAGAAGATTAATGTCTAATAATGATTAATTTTGATAAGAAAATAATGAATTATTATACTCATAAGGTTCATAACAATTATTATACTCACGCCATCAAGGAAGGGGAGGTACCTCGCGAGGAGCAGGAAGAGGATGACGCCGCAGGCGGCAGGACCAAATGTCGGCCTTGGCGCCGTCGTAGCCCTTCTTGCTGATGATCTCCGCCTCAACGTACGCCGGCGTGCAGCAGGTGGTGTGGAGCAGCCCGTCTCGTCCGCGCGATACGCCGAGCGAGCGCCCTGAGGCCAAAGACGGAGACTTTAATTAAGGTCGCCCTTTTCGTCCAGCCACAGGTTCTCCGGCTTGAGGTCGCGGTGGTGGATGCCGCGCTGTGGCAGAAGTCCACGGCGTCGATCAGCTGGTGGAAGTAATTGCGGGGCTACGTCCTCTTTCAGCCGCACCTTCGCCACCTTGCCAAAAAGCTCGCTGCCGCGGACGTACTCCATGGCGAAGTAGATCTCTTGCTTCCTGTGGCCATCGCCTCGATGATGTTGGGGTGGCACACCATGCGCATTACCGAAATCTCGCGCTCGATCTGATCGACCATCCCAACCCTGAGCGCCTTCTCCTTGTCGATGGCCATAATGATGGCCACGGCGGCGCCGGTGGACAGGCTCCGCGCCTGGTACACCTTCACGAACGTGGCCTGCCCCAGCTCGCACGGCGCATCGGCACCGTGACAGCGCCATCCTTCTCTATTCAGGCCTCTAACGCAACGTAACTCTCACCGGAACAAGGTAACAAAATCAATCGCTTACCATTTCTTTCCAGAAATTAACCATGCCATTAATTTGCTGCATGAATGCAGCTAAAAATGGTCGATCGAGTGTGAATGATACTCACCATAAAATTGAGTCAAAACTGATTTGAGTAGAGGAACGAACGGGAATGCTTAATTTTAAATTGAATTAAGTAAGCAATAGCAATTCATATCAAATTAAAATTTGAGTTTGGCAGTAAATGAGTGAATTTGTTCGCCTTGCTTCATCAATAGGGGACATGCTCACTCTTGTTACAGATGTTTAACAAATATTTTATTTCCATTGAAGTGGACAATTTGCATGTCATTCAATTCATTACCCCAGATCGATCGAGTGATTAATAAATACAAGCGACAGAGCTATGCAATTTGGTACTGCAGGATTTATAAAGGCTGGTTGACTTGAATTAGTTTCTGACTGATAGATGCCTCTTACCAGTTGGAAGCTTTTGGTTGGATGACGATGCATAACATCTGAACAAGAGAATCTATATATTGAACATGTATTGTCTTGTTTAGGTGAGAATTGAGAAATGTAACAAGAGAATCTATTGAACATAATTTACTGTCTTGTTTAGGTGACAATTGTACGCAGCAATTCTTCTTTGCGCGCAGTGATAGCCATGACATGAATTTGAAACTGATTAGTAGTAATAATTGCGAGGTGAACTGTTCGATCTGTGTTACAGTTGTGGCCATTATTGTCCTTGCTCATTTTAGCTCTTAATATATATATATATATATATATAAATGAATAAATATTCACGAACATGCATGATTTGCAAGGGAATCGACTCTGAGTGCAATATATATACAAGTTACATGGCAACATCCACTAGATATACCTGATCTCCATCTCTCATCAGTTCTTTCTTTACAGGCAAAGAAGGCTCCCTTTTGCCTTGTGGTCTCCCTTAACAAAGTCCGAGAATATTATAATTATTTATTAATCGTATCCTTTGAAAAGTAATATAAAAAGAATTATCAATATTGGTATACTTTTACTTCAGATGCATGCATCTCCCTTGAGATGAGGATGATCTCTTGCTTTTAAAGTGAGATCTTTTATATATGCTTCTCCTTTTGTTGGTTTGGATGCTCTTTTACGTACCCTTTACCTACTTTCTCTGTGAGATAGGAAAGGAAGCATGTATGGCATGTGTAGCGAGCGAGCAACAAGGAAGAAGGCCTTGGAACTATTTGTCTACCCTTTTCGAGAGAGAGAGAGAGAGATAAAGAGATAGTCGAGCAAAGTGGTGTTTAATTTTACTTCTTCATTTACCTCGCCAAGGAAGGGAAGCAAGCGAGAAGTGGAATCCTTTAGCCTCTACTACTTTTTGGTTAAGGAAGAAGCTCATCATGCATCTAATTAAAATGTGAGATAATGAATTGATTAGTTTTAAAATAAATATTTTTGTTTGTAGTACTAATTAAATTGACAATTAATGTGAGATGGAGTGGATGAACCCTAGAAATTAACCCAAATTTAAGAGGATTCGGTTTGTGTGTCCTTTAGTAATTTCATTTTTGTTGTTTGTCAAAGTTTAAAGTAAGACTAGCTAATGATTAAAAAGTGAGCTTAGCCTTTTGCTTTTATAATTTATAACATGTTTCTTTTGTCTATCTCCCTTTTTTTCATTAATTAATTGTAAGATGTGTTCCAAATTCCATTAGCAAGAAATAAAAAAAAAAATCATACTTTTTCAAATGCAAGGAAAAGGAGGAAGATGTATGCCTCCTCGAATAGTTTAATTTCATGCTAGGTCAATATTTTTTATTTTTTAGCAAAAAAAAAATAATCAAAAGTTTCTCATTTATTTTTTGTTATATGAGCACCATCAAAATATCATCATATCTTATTTTTTATCCTAAAAATGCCCAAAGTTATTAGGGATGAAAAATAAGATGGGCATTGTTTAGATTTTTTTTTTTAAAAAAATATAAAATATTTTGTTAGTAGAGTCTTGTAATTAACTACTTTTATTTACTTTAAAAAATATTTTAATTTGACCTGTCTAAAAATTGTTTTTTTTTAATTTTTATTACAATTTATCTATGATGGTATATACTTTTATGTCATGGGGAATCAAACTACTATATTGTTACTATTATATGGTGGCCAAATGTAGACCTGACAAATCTAGATATGACACGAACACGATCCATTTTTTTGTGTCTGAATCATACATTTTTGAATTCTTATCTATTTTGACATTTATCTGTTAAATAAGTAAAAATTCAGTGTCATATTAGTGTCTTATTTCCTGACCCGTTAGATTCGTTTACCTATTTTATTTAAAAAAATCTACACATGAAAAATAAAGCTAAAAATCCAGCCCAGTCTTTTTATATTCAGGATCCCCTATATATTTTTATGTACTTATGAATTATAGAAATTAATAATTTTTTATAAGCTCATTTGCTTAAGTTATTACATTATTGTGTACTTATAAATCTTTTTGTGTCTATTGGTTTAGATCATGTCTAGTAATCGGTTTTATACTTTGCTTAAGTTATTGCATTTTCATGTAATTATAAATTTTTTCGTATCTATTGATTCGGATCATGTCTTGCAATCTGTTTTACGTATTTTTTTCATATATAACGGATCGTGTCGTGTCTATTCAAAACAAAGTGGTTCATGTTCGAATTGAACTTATTGACACGAAAAAATAAATGAATTGGATATGAATTAATGTTTTCGAATTGTGTCTTGACACAAATTAATTTGATCCGATTTGCCAGGTCTAGCCAAATGTAAGGGAGACATATACATATATAATTAATTAATGCCATGTTAATTTAGGAGGTATTAATGTGCAATTATCATTGTTGTTAGAGATAAATTTAAAAATATATATATTATAAATGTTATGGTAGCATTGAGTTGTATTATCATCATTAATATTTGTGTGTCTTATTTGTCAATAGTAGGTTGCTAACATAGATATGTTATTTTAACTCTACGATAACACTTGTATTTATAGGTGAAAATAATAAATTATGTCATAAATAAGTTTTGTCATTTGTGCTTTTTTTTTTTAAAAAAAAAGTTTATTTTATTATAATATGCCCTAACATTAATTGAGGTATTATTAATTAGGGTTATACATGTTTGTATGTCATAGGTCAAGTGACTCTAAACTTTAACATCTAGCACAGGGATCCACATACCTACATGCCCTACGTGAGATTATTAGACTTGCATTTATTGTTAATTAATGAAAAAAAATCATATATATTTTTAAATATTATTATTATATATTTAAGTAGTGCTTGAATTATTTATAATGGTCATTTTTAGAATTAATTTGAGCCTAAGATTTGAATATTTGAATTATTAAAAAATTAAATTGTGGACTATCTCTAATAAATTTCACTAATTTGAAAACTTAAAAAGAAAAAAAAAAGGAAAACGTCAAAATGTAACTTTTACTATTTTTTTTTTATCTGTGGAAAATTTATTTGCACTTTTTTCTTCTTCTTTATTATATTTTAGCAAACTTTTTTTAAGGTAGCCGATCAAATATCTCTCTAGCTATATATATAAAGAATGAAGCCTTTTTGTTGCCCCTTTTTTATTCTTTACTTTATTTATATGTACAATCCCTCTCCCATTTCCATTGCCATCCCCAAATCCCAGCTCATCGCCATGGCGGAGGAGGAGGCGGCGGCGCCGCCACAACTACCGCCGAGTTTCAAGCTTTTCGGCACGGTGATCGGGAAGAGGGACAGAGAAGTCAAGCAGCAGCCGGAGGAGATGGAGGAGGCGGAGGAGGAAGACGAGGGGGCGCATCCCGCGATCGGTGTGGCGGCGGCGGCGGCGGCGAGGGGGGAGGCGCTGCCTTGCCCGCGGTGCAAGAGCCGGGAGACCAAGTTCTGCTACTTCAACAACTACAACGTGAACCAGCCGCGGCACTTCTGCAAGGCCTGCCACCGCTACTGGACCGCCGGCGGCGCCCTCCGCAACGTCCCCATCGGCGCCGGCCGCCGCAGGGGCCGTCCAATCCACCGCCCCTCCGTAGCCGCCGCCTCCGGGTGCGTCGGAGTCGCCGCCGAGAGGTGGATCCTGCGGCAGGACGTGCCGGCCAGGGTCGGTCGCGGGATCGACGGCCCCGCTCTCCGTTGACTTGTACTTTTTCGAGATCTGGTCCCTACTCGTGTCTGCGGTCGTGACCCAAATTATATAACTCTCCGTCTCTTTTTTTTTTTTACATCGAATTTATTCTGTTTTAATGGGAATTAAATTGTATGCTAGTTTAGTAATTAAGCTTCTTTATATTTCTTTTCCATCAAACTAAAACAATAATTATTTAGTTTAGAAACGCCATTAAACAACTGTAATAATAGAGATGACGAAAATTTAATCTTATTCGAGATGTAATTTGCTGTGTTTTAAGTCAAGTTTAGTTGGAGGATTCCTTTCCATTGCCAACTGCCAAAGATACTTGAAAAGGTTCATTTGATTTGAGGATAAATTATTAGAGTTTATCAGAAGAAGGCAAAGGATGATAGCTTGACACTCAATGATTGTTCTTTTTGTTTTTTTTTAAATCAAAATGAACCATAAAGCTTTAAAAATAATTTTTTTTTAAAAAAACAACCATTTTTGATGTGATTTACTACATGGAAAAATAATACGATATGTAACATTCATTTAAAAATAATGAAAAATATTTCTTTTGTTTAGGTGTTCTGGAAAGGCACTAAGAAGAACATTTTAATTTTAAAAGTATTTGAAAAAAAAATTAAAATGTTTTTTCTCTAAATTAAATTTGAATTTCATTAGATGTGTGCATGGTATTTTTCTTTTTAAATTCCTTTTGAAATCAAGCAAAATCAATTGGGAAAAGATGTATTCGATTCCTCGTGGGAAATACAATCTCGAATTATTAATGCCATCAGATACAAAAAAAAAAAAAGTAAATCACTGTACTAATTAATATCAATGAGTTGAAGATGGAAATTGGAAAAAGCAAAGTGTTTAACTATTTTCTTTTTAATAATTTCTAAAATTGAAGTGGTATTTCAAAAATGAATATAAATTTTAGGTATCAAACAATTTTTTTTGGAATGTGAAAAGGAGTTACTTGGATTGAAATATTGATTATTTTACTTGTGATTCTTTTTATATATATATATATATATATAAAGAAATGGAATTTGATGCGGAATAACGAAATCAATTTAATTGTGAAGAAAAAGAGATTCATCTAAAAAGATAATTGAATGTTTTTTTTACTTTGAATTTTTTTTTCTTTAAGAAAAAAAAAACTAAATCCATGTTCCCAAACTACACTAACTGAGCCTATGACGCTTGAAGTTTGTAATTTGAAATCCATCAGTAAAGGTTTAGCAATGGGCAGGCGGGAAGGGAGGGAGGGTACGAGATTTTTCAGAGTTGTATCGGATTCCGAATGTGGCATGTATCAGTAATGCCAAAGAACCTGAACAGCGAGTGGACGATGGCTGGAAGGGGACTGGAAGGTGACGGTGCGTGCAACACATGGCACGGAACAGGAATGAGGCTCCTGTTATTATTTGGCTAATAATGATTGGTTACATTTGACTTTGAATAAGATTTGGTCATTGAACCCACCCCATTACAAAAACAAAAACAAAAACAAAAACAAAAACAAAATGGTTAATGATGGATACAAAATACAAATTGATAAACATATAGATGGAATACATGACTTGAGAAGGCAGTAGTAGTGTGCATCATTAACATTTGTACAAAATAAAAAGGGTATGAAACAAACAGTTTGCTCTTATCTCCCTCTTGGCCTTCTATTGGCCAGGGAGGATGGTAAAAAAACACAGGAAAGAAGATGTGAAGAAAGCCATCTTCTTCAACATTGGCACTGATGGATCCCAGGAATAGGTTACAGGCTTACTGCAGATTTGATTCTCTCACCAAGTCAGGAACCAACCAATAAGGAAGCACAAACATAGGCGGATTGGTGGAGGCGAGACCTTAATTGATTGAATGTTCATCATCTTAACAACGGTGGCCTAGACTGCATCCGGCCAGATTAATTGATTGTCCCAATGTTAATCACTGTAATGTGATGAATATGAAGTCGTCCCCTCATCCTCATCCCTATTTGCCTCGCCATCCTCAATGTCGTCAGCGTTATCTTGCACATCATCCACGTCATCGTCCAAGTCATGACTTCTGCCATCCAAGTCATCTTCTACATCTTCATCCATCTCCATATCTCCACCATCCTCCTCTGATCCATCTTCAGTTAATCCAATGGACTTGCCATTGTCATACACTCTAGAAGAGTCAGCTGCCTGATCATCATAATCATCTCCTGAAGCTTGACCATTATCATAGGATTCAGAGCCTTTACTAATGTCGTCATCTTCAACGTATGGTTTTCTAACTTGTGCTATACCCCACTCTTCACCTGAGCTCTGTGGGGAATCCTCAATCGGCTGTTTGGAGCTGCTAGTTTCAAAGATCAAGCTGCCCAAACGTGACCTTTTATCAATTGTGGGTCCTTTGCTATCGGATCTTTGCCAAGGCCTGACAGTTTGGCATCCACGCCTACGCCCACCGTGTCCACGTGTTCGTCCTCTTCTGGTGAATTTTCTTGTGGCCTTCTTGAAGACACCATTTTCAGTCATAAAATTGGCTCTGGAAGAGTTTGCACCCCCACTTAGCCCTCTCCTTCGCACATGACCACGCCCTCCTTGCACATGACAACGTCCTGCTCGCCCACGACTGCCCCATCCTCGACCCCTCTGTCCACTTCCTGAATCCAACCACCTGGTGAGGCAATCAACTTGTCCTAAAGGATCTACCTCTTGCATGTTACCGACAGTAGAGTGTGATGGAAGCCTCTGCAGGAAAATAGAAACGATAGACTAGATTTCAACATATAAATATAGAAGCTAGTGGATCATTTCATTCTGACATCCACAAGTAATAGAAGAAATATAAAACTTACAATATGATATCCTTCCTTTTGCTTTTGAGACTCTAGCTTCTGGTTCAGCACATAAGACAATGAAAAATCAAGATCTAAGAGCCTTAAAGCCACAGCTGCTGAAGTATCAGGCACCCATGGTAGTACAGGAACAACTCCTGATTGAGCAGAGATGGTTGAGGCAACTCCTTGACTAGAACTCAGAAGTTCAGCTGTTGTTTTGAAATTTGATGAGAGAAAATTGGGTTTTACTGCATGCTCCAACAGTGTCAGAACCTGCAACCACAACACATATTGATAAGTTTTAACTCTTCACACAAGAAGTTTTGGTTCAGTTGGTTAATTCACCACACTGTACCCACAGCTAACGCTTTTTAAGAAGAAAGGTTGTATACTAGGAAAAAATTTGACACCCAGGCCCTTACATCAGGCAGAACAACCACGCGGCGTTCTGAGCAACAAATATAATTTCCAAGAAAGAAAATGCTCTGGGTGAGTTCTCATGTAAAGAGGAAAAATGGCACGATTTTACAGCATATTTATATCATTACTATTCTAGTTCCAATAGAAATGACAGCTGGAACTGCAGTGATATAGCTGGCAGTTTAGTTAACCACACCATTCACTACTGACAAAAGAAAAAATAAATAATTTAGTACAGGTAATGCACTACCAATCCTTTGTCAAACTGGCACCTTCATGCTAGTAAATTGCTCCAATAAGAATATAATTGCATAAATAATATAGAAAAAAAACTGCAACTATCCATTATCTCCCAGAAATTAGAGAAAAGGTGACTCAAAACCCAATTCTAAATAAATATAAGAATTAGTATAAAAGACTTTTACATAAAATTTAAAAAAAAAATGTTATAACAAATTTTTAGTTTTAAAATATAAAAAATAAAATTCAATTATGTGGTGAATGACATCGAACAAGTTAAAACCTGAAACAACTCCTCAGCAGATGCTGAAGAGTGCAATTTAACAGCCCAAGATTTCCTATAACTGTCCGTCCAAAAAGCTTGAAGTGCTTCAGCTGGAATTGCCGCCTGAATTTAACAAAATTACATATAAAAAATCAAACTGAAAACTGATAAACAAATAAAATTTTGCTCGCAATGAACAGTGAAATAGCTTTAGGATTCTAAAACACCGCCCACCTCAATCATGGATAGCAGTGCCTTCAGCAATCTGATCCCCATTGGAAGAGTAGAGTCAGAAAATTGGAGTTTCCAGTCGGTGTCTACCTTTCTTTTCTTTTCACACAGACCCACGTGCTCTGAAAAAAGTGCATACGAGTTTTGAAAGGTCTTAAATGTCTTGTGGCAAGAAGAACAATGCCTTTCTTCAGCTAAGAAAGACTGGAAACAACAAACACAACTATGAAGCAACTCAGGACATCTTTTCTTCCCATATTTCATAACACACAATATATGTGAATTATAGCATTCCTTCCAGATCCAGCTCAAAAAACCTTGGTATCTGACAAGAGCAGAATTTTTCTCTACTTGATTGCTACCAAGTTCAATTTTGAGAGATGTTGAGTCTTTCGAGTCATCAGGAGTAAGTCTGCAAAGAGTACTACTAGGACTGTCAATTTCCATGCTGCAGTCTGAGCTTGACATCATTCTGGAGGCCCCTGGTTGAGAATGATCATCAAATGACTTTGTTGAATTGATAACATTCTTTCTCCTTTTTATTGCCTCTTTGTATGTTGTCTCTATTCTTTGCAGCATTGAGTATAAATGTGATTCCCTAATCCCCCGAGTGTCTAGAGCAGCTACAAGTGTGTCAAATGCCTATTGATAGAAAGTAAAACGGAATAAATTCACGGCAGTTTAATTCCCAACAGGTGCTTTTCATCTGTTTGCAGAATTTGGCTGATCCTAAATATACATTCTTTTTGTTTTTACAAAGCTCTTCAAACATTGTGTGATACAAGTAGCAAACATGATGTGTATGATGAAGAATAAAATGATGTGGTAGAGTAGGCAGGACTAGACAATATCAGAGGAACTGATCAAAGAAACTTACAGCATTTCAAATTGGTTTTGTTGACATTGAATAACATATAAGAATTCAATCAACATGTTAGTTTCAACAAAACAAACATCTGTAAACCAATCATTATGGCAGAACACAAGAAGAAAACAATGAACCAAATCATAACTTTAAAAGCTATTCAAAATAATTGTCTAATTTTTTTCTTATTGCTTCCAGAAAAAGGTAATTAGAATCAGAACAATACATCATTGTTAATTGCTATGAAAAAGCTAGAGAACTATTAGTTCACAATATTCATTTGGTAACTAAGTGGCTGTGGTAAAAATACCTAGCAGATAGTCTCATTATGGTGCACCATTTATCTGGTTCATTTATATCATTACAGATCAGAACACTTTTTAAGATGATTAGATCATTGGGAAAGGGATAGTTAAGGCAAAATAATGAAATGGACTCTATTGTTTTATTCTCAGGTTAATCTTCAAATACACAATCTTATATTTAATTCCTGCACAAATTGTGAATGAAAATTAAAAGACCAGACTGATAAGACTATAAAGTTTCATATTTTGGGAATCCAAATCTTTGTACAATGAAACTATAATAAATAGCTAGACAAAAAATTGGTCTGTGGTTTTGACAGTTCACAAGGAAACTATCTACAATGTTAGTCAAGGTAGGAAAATATGAACCTTATTCAATCTAATGCAATTTTATATACGTAATTTTGCCAATAGATGAACTGGAAAGAAGTAACTATATCACACAAGTCAATCAATTTCAATAAGTCAATAAATTTCAATATATTGTTACTTAAGTGTAGGCTTAACATTTGAAGCTTAAACAAGATGCTGGATATTAAGTACCTCCTCTGAATCGATAAGCCTCCAATGACCATCATTTGATTCCAAAAAGATTCTTCCAGAGCCAGGGTCATTTGGTGATGATGATGTCGAAAATAGCCAGTAGCAGTTTCGTCTACGATCTTGACCTAGGGGTAATGAACAGTATACGTAAAGGAGCTCCACCTTATGACCAATGAATGATTTTAATTGAGAACGAGACTTCTCAGCAGCATATCCACATTGCTGAATGGATAGATCATCTGTATTAGTAAGCTCTTGTCCCATAGGCATATAACCCATGTTAACCTGATGCTGTTCAAGAAACTGTTCGTTGTTGATTGCTTCTAAATTGCCATCATTAGCCTTGTCCACATTGCCATGTGGAGTTTGGCTCCCCTCTCTTGCTCCATGCATTTGCACTATCTCAGCCTTGTACCCACCAAAAGTACCTTGTAATCTGCTAGAATATTCTTCTCTAAAACGCCTTTTATCAAGCTGTGCTTCTGCCCACATTTGCTTTTTAAGTGCAGTTGCAGCTTCCAAACGTTCCTGTGAAACCTCAATTCAATTACATCATCGCAAAATAGAATTTGAAAATAAAATGGCAAAAAATTTATTAATACCTCCAGCACTACTTGTATTGACTTTCCTTCAATAGCAACACCTATCAAAGCAACCAACGCACATAGGCGTTCTTCAACACTCAACTCAGAATAATCACCTTCTGATAGGCCTTGAACCCATGGTTCACCAAAGTTGCTTTCATCAATCTCTGTCTCCTCCATATTCACATTAACTGCTTCAAGGAACTTTGAATTGGTCTCTATAAACTCAGAGGCACCAGAACCTACTATTTTTGCATTCTCTGAAGAGGGAATCAGACAAACTTTTTCAACATTTCTAATACTAGTTTGAGTTGCTCCAATTTCTCTAACTCCTTTCACCTTACCTACTGAATTCAATGTCCTAGGATCTTTTAGCTTGCTTCTAAATGGATCATTCTTGTCCAAGATAGGATCAATGCCTATACCGTCAACCTCAGGATCATCACCGGCATCACCTTCTGAATTTTTATTTCTTTCTGCGTTATCTACATCTTCTGTATCCTTTTCTGCTTCCTCAGAATCTGAAAGTGCACTTTGAAATATGTGTACCTTTTCCCGAGCAGCAGAGAGCAATGCATCTGCATCGGCAGGATCTTTTCTAAAGGGTGACCGCACACAATATGTTGAAGGAGCAGTTCGCTCAAAAAGTTTTGTATCACGTGATAAAGCAGCAGCAATTGATGCTTCAGGTGTCTTGCTCGTCGTAAGATCTCTCAATCCAGATCTCTGATAATGAGGCAAAACTTACTCAAACAAATCAAGAACACAGAAGCAGTGATACTGAAGGTATATACCTGAATCTTGTCAGCAACTTCAAGTATTGTTAAGCCTCTGTTCCCTTCAAGAGAAAGGACATGAAAAGCAGCAAATTTTACTGTTCCAGGAGTCAACCGATGTCGAGATCTTCGCCGATGTGTGTACCCCCTTTCATGCATTAAAGCAACAGCATTTTCAATAGCTGAACCATTCCGCAAAGTAGAAATAACATCGACACTGTCAATACCCTGAATACAAATTGCTTGAGTTAGTATTAGCTGCGTAAAAGAGAAGGAAAAAACAGAAAAATAATACTATTTTACTAATATCATATGATGATGGCTAGCAAACATTTTACTAAAATGGTTCCAAGACAAAATTAACTAACTTAACAATTTACACATGCTCCTTGAAGTTTGAATGAGTATCACTAGCCATAACTGTAAGATCATATGCATGTTACTAACAAATTCATGGCCAACTGTTAGCTTTAAACTAAGAATAACACAGTTATGCCCGTTTGTTGTATGGAATACAAAAAGGAAAAATAAAGATGACTTGCAGCAAAAGATTAATTAGTGACTTCAGGTAGAGATAGCAACAATAATAAAAATATATTCAATAGTTGCGTAGATGCAGATTTTTTTTGAAGTTTATGCAGCTGAGATACCTCATTCTCATCCTGGAAATATGTGTGTACAACACTTTTTTTCTTCAATTGTGGCCCAAATCCAGCTGATAAAGCAAATTGTCGCAGTATCTCAGACCACGTCAAGTAATTTAAGTGGCGCTGCCAACTCCGAATGTTGAAGCCCCATGCATAAGCCTAACAAATGACAGCAGAAAATTCAAGCTAATACAAAATAGATCATAACAACAAAGAAGCATCCCTGGAAGTAGGAACTTAAGCAACACACCCCCTCAACTATCTGAGAATGACCACCACCTGGGTTAGCAGAACTATTCTGACTAGCACCGACAGTAATAGCAGGAGCCCTTGCAACATCCTCAATGTCCTTGATTATTGATTTAAGAAGGGAAACGTGTATTTCTCCCAAAAGTCTTGAATCCTGTAGGGATTTTATATAAGATATTTAACACAGTAGAGGAATTGAACTTGC
>JBAMHZ010068034.1:0-17272 GCA_037177395.1 Alpinia galanga
GCTTGACATGGACCATGGCTCTGATACCAATTGTTAGTGCTTATAAGATTCACATATCTCTACAATGGTATGATATTATCCACTTTGGGCCTAAGTCCTCATAGTTTTATTTTTGAACTTTACTTAAAAGGCCTCATACCAATGGAGATATCTTTTCATTTTATAAACATATGATTTTTTCTATGTCTTACCAATGTGAAATTTTGATTGTATTCCTAATACTCTAAACAGGAGTTGACATTAAATTGATGAGTTGAAAGTAACACGTTTCGTTGTATTCAGAATTTTCAAATCCTGAACTCAGATGACCATACAAATTATCTGAAGAAGCAGAATCGCAACCCTGCTGATTATAGATCAGACATCATTCACCAGGTTAGTTGATAATGATTGGTAGCTGCTTCTACATTTTTTCTGTTATGGATATCTTCTCTCTTTATTGCCAGAATATGATTATCTTTTAGATAGTCATATTTCTTTTGACTAGAATTTTGATTTTTTTTTCTTTTTTTTTATCACAATAATGTGCTTAAATTTTATTGTCAAATTATTATTGGAGTTTTGCAAATTCATCAACTTTTTCAGAGTTTGTGTGCTCGCTAATCCTAAATCAAAAGATACTTCTAGTGAACATGAAATGCCTATTTTCCTGTTTACATATTTGAATGTTTGTGTCCACATGTTACATTATAAGATCTCCTTCAGCACCTTGTGGTTGTACTCGAAAATTGACAGGCAGACGAACCCTTGTTTAGGCCCTTCTTGCAATATTTGATAGTCCCCTAGCTAAGGCTGGTAAGTTGCAAGCTGTCTACGTGAAAACAGAGAAAGGAGTTCTCTTTGAAATTAAACCGATGTTCGTATTCCAAGGTCCTTCAAGCGCTTCTGTGGTCTTATGTGTAAGTACATTGATCTTCCTCTATGTCGCTTCCAGTCTTTATATATTAAATTCCATTAGTTTAATATATGGAAATACTCCTGCTAATGCTGCAGCACAATTGTTGCAAAAGTATAACAGCTGTTGGAAAGCGCGAGAAGCTTCTTAATGTCATCAAAAACCCAGTGACACGTCACTTGTCTGGCAATTCCAAGAAAATAGGTGATAATTGCTTCCTCTTTCTTTTTTTTTTTCTTTTAAAGGATTGCGGTGGTTGATTGTTGATTTCTCAACTTTGTAGGTCTCTCCTATAGTTCAGATAAGCTGGTTAACTTATCCAATTATGTTGCTACTGCTAGCGATGACACTCCACTTGTCTTTGTGCTACTTATAAGAACTTGAGATTTTTTATTTTTTATTTCTCTCCGTCTTCTTATCATCATAAGACTGGAAATATGACTTTTCAGGTTGGTGCAATGGCTCACGGAGTGATCAGCAAGGACTACATCGATGACTTTGTATCCAGTAAGCCTCATTGTCAATCAACTACGTTTTTGCAACATTATGTGATTTATTTCAAGAACGTTCACAACTTTCTTGTCAATCCAGTATTCCTTGAATATTAATACATTATAACTTTAAAATGTATATGTCTATTCTATACTGATTATTAACTTTATCTATTATTGCTGATGACCAGTTAATTCTGAATTGTAACTGAATATGTTTTTACATCTAGAACCTTTACTACATCACTTGCCATAGTAGCTAAAGCTGTTGCTGCGTTGTGTTTGGCAGTATCAGAATACCCCTTGAGCGCCGCATGCTGTTTGAACAGGATTTGCAGTGCATTCGAGCAAAGATGGAGGATCACATAGGCATTTGTTTTGTTATCCCTCGCGTTACTAAGGGACTTGTTCTGTAATTCTAGTTAGTTAGCAATTGCCAAGGTACTCACTACTTTTTGTATGCTAAGAGCTTATTCTTGTGGGGAAATTCTTGCTGTCTAGCGGTTGGCAAAGTACTCGTACATTTCTCGTATGCTGAGTGCCTATCATCAGTAAAATTTTGCCTTTATCACGTTGTGGCTAGGAGTGATAAGGATTGGATGGCCACACTTTTTGGTGCATTCAAATTCATTTAAAATATTCACTTTGGATGATGAGTTCTCAAACTTGAGCCAGCGCCAAATTATCAAAACGATTGCCTAGCCAAATCCAGTTGCAAATGGCCACCCACCACCAGGAACAGTACAATTAAGATGGCAGAGAGCAGCAGAGGCTCCCTGTTCATTTAGGTCTCCAGCCTGTTGCGCTTCGAGGGCGCCCTAGAGCTACTAAACATGTTCAAAAAAAAAATATATAAAATTGTCATATTAGTTTCTTTCTCAGCTGTTACTACTGAAGAAAAGCAGTAAAGTAGGACTGAAATGATAAATACAAAGAAAAGTCAGTCGACAGCTCTAGCTCAACGTATTAATCTCTTTAAAAATTAATTTCTATCCATTTAAAAATTACTGCCTGCACTTACCAACTGAGCACTGGACCGTGTTCTTAGGCTTATACACGCTTGCTGTCGATCTCCGTATTGCCGAGAACCCCGTGGATGTTACGTTTGGGCTGCTCGCAGCGGATGAAACCGGCGGGGTCGATCGGGTGGTCTTCGCCGAGGGGACGGGTCATGGTCTCTTGCTTTAAGGTTGGAATCACTGTCGAGGTTGATGGTCTGGACGCAGGAGACACCGGTCGCATCGCTGGTAGCGAGGAGGACCGTGTCACAAGGGGATGCTCTCGTTGGCGAGTACCTTGGTGACCTCGCCGACGCGAACCTCCTTCCATCGCTTGGAGAATAATCGGCCCGAGTGAGGGTCGCATACGGAGGCGGCGCATGGTTTCTCAATGCAGTCGGATTGGTGGCGGCGCCAGTCCTCGTACGCGTCCTTGGCGACCGTGAAGAGGAGAACGGAGGCGCCGCGCAGAGCCGACCCTAGAAGGTTGGAGGCTCTGGGCAAAATCAAAAAAAAAAAAATCCTTTAATAGTAAAAATTTTATTTTTAAAAAAAAATTAGACCTCCATTTCATTTTTTTTTTTAAATGGAATTTGGGCCTAAGCGAGAACCCCTCCAAATTGGGATGTAATAAGTTTAAATATTTGTTATTCTAATTTTATCTTTCTTCAAAATTTTATTCCTTTTTAATCTCTTCGACTAATAAAGACTTTTTGACTTCTTCCCTATTAAAATCCCATCAATCTCTACTTGTTCCTGCTCCATCATGCTTCTCGCCCCCTATAGTATTTTTATAACTTTATATATTAAATCTTTATTTCCCTTCCTTTCCTCCCAAATAAGGTAATACGTATTATATTAAATCGTTAATGAACTTTCCCTCCCTCTCAAACAAGGAAAATATAAATAGGGAACATATACATTTGGGGGCCATGACCCCTCTAAATCCATATGCTTTAATTTTTATATATATATATTTAATAATAATATAATTATTTTCATTATTTAACCTCTCCAAACTTAAAATTTGAAATCCACCCCTGAATATAAATACTTTCCCATCCTATCTAAACAGAGTCTAAAGGAATACGTAAGCAATTTAAATAAGTACAAGTCATTTTTTATTTAAATTTTTTAATAAAAAAATAATTTTAAATTGTGAACCGACAATTCTAAATTGTGAATCAGTGATTTTAAACCGTAAACCGTAACCATTCTAGATGGTTAAAATTAAGAATCAACCTTTTACTATTAATTGAACCGTTGATTTTGAATCACCAATTTTAAATCGTCAATTTCAAACTATAATCGTGTCCAACCGCATCGCGCGTCTTTGCGCAGGATGGTTAATTTGGCGTACATCCAATGGCTAGAGAGGAGAGGAGAGGGTGTATGCATTTGACGACGCTAATAGCTTGATACGTGTCAAAATGACAAATCGGTGTGCCCGCCGCAGCTGAAGACTGCGATCTGGAGGAGCTGGTTGAGGACGGCAATGACGAGAAAGCAAACATAGGCAAGGCGGCTTGAAGATGTTCCGGGGAGGAAAGTGATGGGGGAGTACTTGCCGGTGCGGATTGAGTTGCGGGGCAGTTCGAATCGTGGATCGGAGAGATCGGGGTCGCCGAGGAAGACGAGGCGGGAGTCGGAGTCAGCGAACTCGCGCTGCGAGGCGCTCAGTCTCGGCGCCTCTTCCTCTCCTTCTTCTGAACTGATGAGGCCTTCCCCGGCCATTGTTGCTCCTGCCCTTTATCTTCCCTTTCGATTAAACTACCTTTTGGGGCGAGATAAAAACCGCGAAAAGTATTTAACCATTGGATCGATCGATCGAAGCAGGAGGAAGCCATTAGAGGAAGGTCCAAAGTCAAACGGAGATGCCCCGAAGAAAATGTACATTTTTTAAGAACGATTTATTTCTCTCTAATTCAGGGTGATTTGGCACTTCAATTCCGAGTAATCGACCAAAGCGAAGGAGTATTTTAAAATATTAAAAAAAACGACTCTTAATAAATACTGAAGTAAAATATATTATTTAGGCATTTAGAAAAATTAAATTAAATGCCTTAATTTTTAGAAAATAAGCGAAGGTAAGATTTTAAAAAAGGAGAAACTATTAGCAATATTAAGAGTCTATTTGGTACGAAATATTTATGAATAATCTTGATTATCCATTGAAATTATACCTCATCCGATTACTTAAGAAAAGGAAGATTTTTTTATTTTGAAATTAACAAATTTTTTTATATAAAATTATACTTCAATTTTTATAATTTCTAATAAAAATGCCTCTAAAATTTTATCAAATTTTAATTTTACTATGATATTAAATAAATATAATCATAAATATTTTAATATTGATTAATTTAAACTATTTTAATTTGATTAAAATTCATCTAACTAAAATAAAATTAGTTAAATACAGATGAATTAAAAAAATATTTTTACTACTTCACATTGATTTAATTTTAATCAAAATTACTATAAATATTATATTTTAATATATTTTTTACAATGAAAAATATATTAAAATATTATTTTAATAATTTTTAAGAAATATCAATGAAAACTATAATAAAGATATCTATTTGATTTTCAAAAGTCTAGCAAAAACTCAATTAATATCATCACTTGAACTAAAGATAATACAGTAAAATGTTAAACTAAATTATATAATAAAATCTCCAAACAAATAAATTTTTATCTCATTAATTAAGATTAAACCAAAGAATATATGTTATATTTTATTCTTTATAATCTTGGTTATGTAATAAACCAAATACATCCTAAGTATTTTTCTTATCTTCACGGTGCAACGGTAAAATACTTTAGAGGAGCCTTAAAAAAATCAAATTGAATTCTAAATAGAACGAATACGATTTTTGAGTGTGTATAAAAGAAAAATAATTTATCTCCAGAATTAATCAGTAAAGTTGGAATCTAAGAAGAAGAGAAGATGCTTCTCACAGGGAGCACTGGTTGCCAGGCTCTTACCTGGCAGGAGGACAGACAATGCAGTCACGAAGTCATCGAGGGCAGAACAAGTACTCCAATGATCTCCTGAATGGTAGGTAGGTATCATGTTTTCTTCAAGCCGTAGTTTCCCTGTCTCTCATAAGATCCATATTTAATACTGATTAATACTGCATCGTTGGTACAGGGAACCAATGGCACCAGAAACTTGCAGACTCTGGCAGCCCCATTAGCTTTGCTCGCTGCCTGGCTTTTAGTCTGCTCCTTGCTCTGCGAATCATGAAACCAGTTCAGCAAATGAGGGGATCATAAGCTGAACAGTAGTTGTTCATTGATTTCCTGTGTCTAGGAACAATCAATGTTCATAAATTAACACACAAAAAGACTTATTAAACTGATAAGAAAGATGAGGAATGGGAAGAACACGTTTGCTTCAGTTTGGGATCTTTATCTATGCACTTCTGGTCCTTCCTAATTTTCATAGTTTCGACATATGACGCCACGAACAAGCAAGTATAACATTAAAAATTCAAGATAAGATAAGATGTACAGTAGATCCTAACTCTCTTTTTATAAACTCCAACTTATCTCTGAACTATAACAACCTATTAAAAATAACAAAGTTAAATAATTATTATAATAATAAAAAACTTTAACGAGAAGAACTTGACAATCAAGAAGTGCCTCAGTGGAAAATAATTTTTGTCTCTCGTTGAACTATTATTTTTTTTTTCACCACATTTTCCTCATAAAAAACACACCATTAAAGAAATAAGTTGAACATAATTCATCTGTTCAACTCTTCATCTTCTTCATTTACATTCTATTCGAGGAGACTAATCAACGAAAAAGGCAAAGGAAAACCGGTTGAAGTATAAAATCGAACACGAACTGCAGCACATCGTGTGTGGCATACAATGCTTACAGGAACCTAGCTGATGTATGAAAGCTCCCAAAAAACCTGGCAATGCAGAAAGATCATCAAAGGTTTAACATGAGGAGCAGGAAGGCACATGTAGCCAAAGATAACTTGCCGACTCTGTTTTCTTATCATAATTACTTTCAGATATGAATGTTCGCAGGCTCTAGTTAAGAGCTAAACGTCGGCAAGTCATCCTTGGCTGCAGGCGAACTTTCTGAATCCCCAGTGCTAAGCCATAGATGAGATGAGCAAGTATCAGATCGTAGCCTATGAAGAGTGGAGCTGGAGCAAGAGGTTGGCAAAGTAATGGGTTCTATGGTGCTTATATACGGAGCAAGAGGTTAGCATGCATCATTTTCTATCTGCTCAAGAAAATAATAATAATAATAATAACAGCTTCATTATATAAAGATAGTACCTAAATTTCCTGAAATTGCAGATTGCTCCATGACTAAACTTCAGAACCATCTTCCATCAACTCCTTCAGTCAGCAACTGGCCAATGCACAAGATTAGCAGGAAAACAAAACTAAGTACAAGATAGCATCGTTTTCAAAGGATATCATACCTAATGCATTCTATATTTCTTCAAATCCTATTTCTTCTATCATAAACATAGAGGAGAAACAGATGTCAGCAGAATTATGCTGGGAGAGATTGAAAAGAAAAGTATCAAAAAAAGATCTAGGGAGAAGAGCTCCTGTTGAGGTGGCTAATAATTAACAGTGGCTTAGTCCATTTGATTCCCTCTTCTGTAGTTAAGTTCGACATGACTATGGGTATGACAAAAAGGTATAAAATATAACAATTCTTTTGCCTTCCCAGGTGTCATTTTCTCCCACTATATCATCTATTTGAATGCTGATGGCAGTGGTTAAGGCAAGTACAGCTGCCGTCAGGACCTTGTTTGTGGTTCAATCAATGCTCACTTCATGATCAAGGACAAACACTAAGAGCACCTTAGTGGCATGGCTTGAAGTGGGCTCTCATGGTTGGAACTAGAGTTTCATGTTTCTAAGAACAATCTTGCTTTTATTGATTTAGCACCAAAAAGGACAGGGGAAAAGGAGGGCAGTTCATCTGGGAAATGGCAAAGCACATGGGCATCACAGCAAGTATACTGAGAGGGGACAATGGACCAAGTTAGGTTGGGTGTAATAATTAGAACCACATATTTTATATAGCCAAAAAAAAAGTGCAAATGTATCTGGTTGGCTCAAAAGATTAAGAAAACTGAAGTGAATCAAACCTAAGAGAATTAATTATTATATCTTAATGAATAGTAACTTTGAGAAGATTATCTTGGCTTGACAATTTTCAGTTTATGTTTAGAAAATCAACCCAGGCAGTTCTAGCATTGTTGCTAGTGAGATTCAAAAAAGAAATATATGATGGGAGACCATGGATTAAAAAACTGCAATAATCAGAGGAAGTGAAGTAGTGAACAACAAAGAAAAAAAAGAACAGGAAAACTCAAATCTGGTAGAAAGTAGATAAGCTGAAGGAATAAAAAAAATTCCCCCCTAATGAGATCTATTTCCATGAAAATAGCATTTTAATACAGTCCTAAATGTATCGTTTAGGCAATGAAGGCCAAGGTATAAGGGATTTATACTGTAAAATGTATCTGTGGATTTCCTTATGTAACATGATGCTCCAAATTACTTTGCCAATATTGTTATTCGGACTGCAACATTCACAAAAGAAGCATGACAAATCAACAAATTGGAGTAATTAGGATTACTGAAAGGGTCGTGGTAATGTCATTAGAGTAGAAGCTAACAAAGTTTTTGTAACAGAAAGATAATGAGGACTGCACTTGAAAGTGTTCTAAAAAAAGAGAAATATAGAGGAAATAAAAGATTCTCACATACGTTGGACCCAATTCATAAGTCTTTCAGTAATAGCACAAGGAAAATTATTGCACTGCTAAAAAAGCGGCATTCGAAGGATGCAGATCCTGGCTCATGTTGAATGCCTATGATCGTTCTCCATCAATTAGTGGCCATTTCCTTTGGTGCTCCCTGCCAACAAATAAATGGTTTCTGCCCACCATCGCTGCACTTCATTTGCAAGCTGGGAAAAAAAGAGAAATAGTATGAATTCTTCTAGACAGTGCACTGGATAATAGATGAACAGATCAATAAGGTGTAACATAAGTGTTTCTACACATAAACTATTTCAATTCTTGCAGAATTAATCACTAATGACATTTCAGTCAATTTAATATTATACCTGCATCTACATGAAGCGAATTGGAATGCTCTTCTGCATTGCAGGTTGATGTAGTGGGAAAAAAATGTCATGAAATCCTGATTAAAAAGAGAGCTGCAATTCCTGTTAGTTCGGTGAAGAGGGAAGATTTACAAAACTCCAGGTAGATCCATGGAGAGCTGGGAACACCAACAACTTCATTTGTCCAATTTCAAAGGTACTTAGCATTTAAGTTTACAACAATTCTGAGCAAACGTGATTTTTACTGTTACTTTGCAAAAGACTTCCATCCTTTCCTATTCTTTTTATAAGATCATGGCATGTTCCGTGTCTGATAAGGTGGCATAAATTTAGATCATGTGCACTATTAATTAAGGCAGTAGCTATTGCTTAGAGATGTATCTCAAATTTTTGACGCTAGGGGCTTCTCAATCATTATCATTTAGGAATTTCACTGACATAGTACAAAGCTAAAACCTTACTCTTCTTCAACATCAAAACCTGCACCAAGTTTTGAGACATACCCAATCGACTTTGAGTGTTTAGTCATGCAGTGAAGAAGTTCATATATCCTGTCAAAGTAAGGATGGGATCCATCTCTTGATGTAAACTCATGGACTGCTCCATTTATTTCCACAGAACTGGCTCCTGGCATATTCATCACTCCCCTATCTTTCATCATCTTCCTCAGCTTAGCAACATCATCCCACTTCTCATGGGCTGCATAAATATTAGATAAAAGTATATAGTTTCCGCTATTGTGTGGCTCAATTTCAATGAGATTCCTTAAAGCAAGTTCTCCGAGTTCAGCATCATCATGACTTCTAGCGGCAGACAGAAGAGCTCCCCAGATTGCTGCATTTGGTTCAAAAGGCATATCTCTAACTAGATTTCTCGCCTCTTTTAAAAGACCTGCCCGGCCAAGAAGGTCAATCATACAACCGTAGTGCTGAATTCCTGGTTCAATCATGTACTCAGAATTCATGCGGTTGAAAAGCCACCTGCCTAGATCTGTCAGTCCCATGTGGCTACATGCAGATAGGACAGCAAGGAAAGTCACATCATTGGGCTGGACATGTTCTCTTTCCATCCTCGTAAACATCTTCAGAGCTTCTGAGCCAAGGCCATGGAAAGCAAACCCTGCTATCATTGTAGTCCAAGTGACCACACTCTTCTTCTTCACATTCTCAAATACCTCCAATGCTTTGGTAATGCTTCCAGATTTAGCATACATGTCGATCAAGGCATTCATCAAAGGAGTAGTTTTGTGCAACCCATGCTTGTCTATAGAGCTATGTATCCATTCCCCCAATTCCAGAGCACCTAAATTGGCACAAGCCGAAAGCACGGCCAACAATGCAACCTCATCAGGCTGAATACCGTCTTCTAGCTGCATTCTTCGAAACAGCGCGATGGCCTCATCTGAGCGGTTTGAATTAGCAAATCCAACAACCACTGTCGTCCAGGACACCACATTTTTTCCCGTCATCCGTTCAAACAGATCACGAGCCGTGCCAACATCCCTAGCTTTGACATAGCCGGCAATCATCGCGTTCCAGGACACCACGTCCTTGGTCTGAATTCCATCGAACAGCTTACGCGCATCGTCCACGCCACCGCAGTAGGAGTACATGACGACGAGAGCGGTGGAGACATGGACGTCGGCCTCGAGGCCAAACCGCACAGTCTGCGCGTGGACTTGGCGGCCCAGCTGGAGCATGTTCAAGTGGACGACGGCCTTGAGGGCGAAGGGGAATGAGTAGGTGTCGGGCCGCAAGCCGGCGCTTTGAATCCTCGAGAAATGAGAGACAGCGAGATGCGCGGCATCGGTCTGGCAGAGGCATCGGATGACGGAGTTATGGAGGTAGACGTCGGGGCGGAGCGCGTGGCGGAAGACGAGGAGGGCGTAGCCGCGGAAGCCGAGGGCGGAGCAGGAGCGGAGGAAGTGGTGGAGAAGGAGGTTGTCGGAGTCAAGGGCGCGGGTAAGGAGGAAGGCATGGACTTGGGCGAGGTGACCGAAGGTGAAGCACCGACCGAGAAGGGAGAGGAAGTGAGGGAGAGGCGTCGAAGGAAGTGCGCTCGCAGCGAGGGCGGAGTACAAGCGCCGAAGCGAGTCGAACCGGCCGAAGCGCATAGCATTTGAATTGTCAACAGCGCGATTTGGATTGCGGATTTATTTCTGTATTCTGAAAATCCGAAAGATAGATCATGAAGGAAAGATATTCCAAGAACAAAAAATAAACAAGAAAAAGAAAATAAAATAAGAAAAAAAAATATCCATTGCCCGATAGGAAATAGAAAAAAAAATTTTAAAAAAATATTTTTCATCCAATTAAGATGGGAAAAAATATAACAAAACAAAAATTGGCGACTGATGCCGCCTATCCATTAAATAAATAGAAGAAAAAAATAATTTTTATTTCAAAGTAAATCAAGACAAATTTTTGCTGTCAAAAAATTTCCACGGGTTCTATTACTTTCATTCCACGTAAACGAGCATAAAACTGCAGCAAATCGACTTAAAAATAAATAAACTAAATGAATTAAACAATTGAAAATTCAACGCAACGATGGAACTGGTTCCTCAAAAAAATAAATATAAAAGATTCATCAAATCTGAACGCGACATTCAGGGCAGGTAAGACTAAAATCATCTGCCATGACTGGGTCAGTAACCCTGGTTGATTTTGCTTCTCCAGCGTTGAAGCAAACAAATTACATACTCTTCTTGTTAAAGATTTAGCCAGTGGATTATATGTGTTTTTTTTAATACCCAATTTGTTTGGCCACCGTTATCTCTGCGCAACTCCGCGCAAAACCGTTGACCGTTTGTTGGATATCCAACATGAAGGCTAAGAAATTGTCTTACCCAACCAATTACCTGATAATGACGAATTGTTCAGCAGAAGTTTGCCCTTTGAATTGGCATTCCTTCTATGATATTTCCTTCTTATTTGTGATCTCAAAAATTTCTGGAGCTAGAAGGTGAAAGCCAACACACAATAACCATCTGTCTCCAAAACAAGGTATGAGATATCGATGAACTGCTGTTGCCTTCTTATATCATCCCTCAAGGGGCTCCTTTTGGTCGCAGGTTAGCTGATGAAGGGGTTTCTGTTATTTCTGATTTGCTTTTCGTGTTTTCGACATGGATTCAGCAGCACAGACACAAGAGATGGTAATCATTTTGCCTTTGAAACTAATTGGATTTTATTCTCCTGTAACTTGGTTATGATTTCTTTTGAAGTTGTATACTCGTTATTTATTGACTGCTACTGCTGCTGTACGTGCATAGTTTCTGCTCTCAATTCTGTGTCTAAGCTATGGAAGAATACACCTCCAAGTTGGAAGAATTCGGATCCCTGCGATCAATGGGAAGGAGTCAACTGCAGTGATTCGAGGGTGATACAGCTGTGAGTTTCCCTAGCCACCTGATGAATTCTTCACTCGTTGATTGTATCTTCCTTTTGATCAATACCAATCTCAATGACTGCAGGAAACTATTCAACATGGATATTAAGGGTAGTTTGAGCAGTGACATAGGAAACCTTAGTGAATTGCAAGAATTGTAAGCCTCTTATGAGTCTACAATCATTGAGCAATTAGAGATTTAGTATATGACTGTTTTGATATCTGTTAATGTAGGGATCTTTCCTTCAACGGTGATCTCGGAGGTCCACTTCCAACGAGCATTGGGAACTTGAAACAGCTTCGAGTTTTGTAAGTACATCACAATAACCTACGGTTATTTCCTTCGTATCTATGACATGGACATGAACTTGATGCTTGCTACCTTCGTTATTCCTCAGGAGATTGATTAACTGCAATTTCAATGGTATTATTCCTGATGAAGTGGGTACTCTACCTAATCTTGAAGTCTTGTAAGTAGTGGTTTTTGTAATAGGAATGAGTTTCTATAGATAATGAATCGAGGTTTTATAAACTCATTTAAACTTTTGATCCAGATCTCTGAATAAAAACCATTTCGTTGGCCGTATACCGCCAAGTCTTGGTCTGCTCTCTAAACTCCAATGGCTGGACTTGGCAGAGAACAAATTGAACGGAACTATTCCAACATCAGCAAATGAAACTTCAGGACTAGACCAACTTGTCAAAACTGAACATTTGTAAGTCATTTTCCTTTGTAGGCGTCGGTCTTAGTCGAGTAAAACGGTTGATTCATCTTCTACATGTTCCACAGCCATTTGAACAAGAATGAGTTATCAGGCCACATTCCAAGTGATTTTTTCAACTCCAACATGGTGGCTATACATATGTAAGCATCAACGTTGCACAACTTGGCTTGTGTTGGCTCCATAGTTTTTTCGATATCGTAACTGCTGTTTGCATACAGACTCCTTGACCACAACTATCTTTCTGGGAAAATTCCAGACTCAATAGGTTCTGTCAAGACACTTCAAGTCCTGTGAGTATTCACTAACCAGTAACCTATTGATCTTTGTCCTTTCAGTTAGCCACCATTCGATTGTTTTTGCCTGTTCGATATAATTTCGTTGCCGTTTTCAGTCGTCTAGACAACAATTCGCTGACCGGAAGTGTTCCTACCAATATAAGCAACCTCACAGATCTCTATGTCCTGTAAGTTGCTGATAAACTTAACACTGTTGACTGTTCATCTCTCTGCTAACACAATTTACATTCATGGATTTCAGAAACTTAGCCAACAACAAACTACAGCAGATGCCAAATCTAACTGGAATGCAAGGGCTCAACTATTTGTAAGAATGTTTCCTTCGTTTAGCAAAGCATTTACTCGCATGTCTTTTGATCACGTAAAACTCGGCACCATGCTTATTTGATGCCACTCAGGGATTTAAGCAACAACTCATTTGATCGATCTGAAACTCCAGAATGGTTCTCAGAATTACAAAATCTCACAACCTTGTAAGTACAATGCCTGCTGAAACCTTTATTTACTCATATTTTTAAATACCTGACACACTGATCCAAGATCTCTACTGGTTGACTGTGTTAGAATTATCGAGTCCGGGAATCTTCATGGTGAAATACCAGAAACACTCTTTGCCTATCCAAAACTACAAGAAGTGTGAGATTCTTAGAGCACATTGAATGAAATCTTCATTAAGGAAACCAATCTCTTTGATGTGATCAATTACAGGAGGCTTAACAACAACCAATTCAATGGCACTCTCAACATGGGAAGCAATATTAGTCAGAATTTGTCGATGGTGAATTTTCAGAACAATGATTTTACATCGGTGACACTCTCTTCCAACTACAATCATACGATAATGTGAGCACGTAAGATCAAATTTGTCTTACTTCTCAAAGACTTCATCTGAGATCCTTTTTCATGCCTGCAGACTCGAGGGAAATCCGGTTTGCAGTAATGTTAATCTGGAGTGCACACAGTATGGCGATCAGCAACAAGATGGAGATCAAGTACCTGACTCCTCCATTGGTAGATGCTCACACCCGTATGAAGGAATGATGCGGTGCAGAGCACCTTTCTTCAGTGGAAATGACATATTTGACAATCTTCCATTGATGTCGGAGGGAATTAATTTAACGCTCAGTGGATATCCAGTTACCTTTGGGATCCAAAGTTACTCATTCGACGAGAACAATTATCTGCAAGTAAAGTTACAAATTTGCCGGTTGGGGGCTAGATACTTCACTAGGAATGAAACACTGCACTGGTTAGACCTTACCAGCCAGAATCTCAACCTGTCGCCAATGTATGGACCTTGTTTTTTAGACCCTCAGAATTATGTTTATCGAAACAAGGGTATAGAAGAATCTAACTTGCAGTTGGTTCCCTAATTACGTTGACATGCTATAAAAAACTGATTGGCACTGCACATATGTTGTTCATGCAGTCGATCGACGCTTGATCATCGCCATTGCAGTCAGTGCTGCTGCTGCTCTTCTCGTCATTGCAGGGTTGTCATCTTATGCCGTATGGCAGAAGAAGCGAGCTCGAAAAGCAATCGTCCTGGCCAATCCTTTCGGTATTGACCCCGAGGAATAATTCTCTCTACCTGCTTTCCTTCAAGCTAATTCGTATAAATGTTTTTACTCTCCTTGTTCGTAGCCTCGTGGGGATCAAATGGTGAAGAAGATGGAGAAGCTCCGCAGATAAAGCTAGCAAGATACTTTTCTTTGGATGATCTGAGGAAAATCACCAATGGTTTCTCAGAAGATAATGCAATTGGGTCAGGGGGCTATGGAAAGGTAATAACTAATAAATACATCATGCTCTCATGTCTTTTGCGTGTCGACTTTCAGATAGATTTCGACTTAATTTATCGCCCATCAGGTCTACAAAGGAATGCTTTCAGACGGACAGCTTGTTGCCATTAAGAGATCACGGAAAGGCTCCATGCAAGGTGGACTCGAGTTCAAGACAGAGATTGAGCTGCTGTCCAGAGTTCACCATAAGAACCTAGTGGAGCTCGTGGGCTTCTGCTTTGAGCAGGGAGAACGGACGCTGGTATACGAGTACATATCTAATGGAACTCTAACCGAAAACTTGTCAGGTACGTGCAATCTTCGACCTCAATTGATGAATCAGCAGTAACATTCAGCCTTTTAATTAAACTCCAGGGAAGAGAGGCCTGCAACTGGACTGGAAAAAGAGACTGAGCATAGCTTTAGATTCAGCAAGGGGACTCGCTTATCTCCACGAGCTCGCTAAACCTTCAATCATTCACAGAGACGTGAAGTCGAGCAACATCCTTTTGGACGAAAATTCGACTGCCAAAGTGGCAGATTTCGGTCTCTCGACGCTAGTGTTGGACGCCGAACGCGATCATGTTTCCACCGGCGTAAAGGGAACGCTGGTAGACCTCCGACTCACAGAGATTATTTCATCCTCAAACCACTTGTTTATCCTTCTTCTTGATCTTTAATTCGCAGGGTTATCTTGATCCTGAGTACTTCATGACCCAGCAACTGACTGCAAAGAGCGATGTCTATAGTCTTGGAGTAGTATTGCTGGAGCTCATAACTGGCAGGCTGCCACTAGTGGAGGGCAAGTACATCGTCCGTGAAGTTCGAATGGCTCTGGATGATCAGGAAGAGGAATTCTATGGCTTAAGGGACATAATTGATCCTGCATTGCTGCAGAATAGCCAATCTCTCGTCGGATTCAAGAGGTTTCTAGGAATCGCTTTGCGTTGCATCGAAGAATCATCGATAAGTCGTCCGACGACGAACGATGTCGTGAAGGAGATCGAGATTATACTGAAGGAGTATGAACCAAAGGAGAACTCAACTTCAGCTCTACCTGGCACCTTTTTTGGCATTGCAAGGAACACTCCTAATCCAACTTATGATGAATTTGCCTTCAGCAGTGGACAAACCAGTGGCACAGGCTACGACAGCGATAAACACTTGCTATCGACTCGATAAGGATGGTTTGGTCTCAGATACCAAAAACAATGTAAGCTCGAAAATATTAGTGGTGTTGTATATTGAGCTAGTCCTTTCGACTAACTGCAATTGCACACTATCGTTCGACGATTTACTTCATGCCATTTGCTAAACTCTTGTCCTTTGTTATTGGAGTTGTAAAAAAAGTTTCCGGAGCTATAAATATCGACTTAAATCTTGTTTTAGCCTTTGACATTGTTCATGTCTTTACGTTTTGCGCACGTCGTTGCGTCTTGTGTACTTATAGATGATAGATTATCTTTAAGCCGCAGCAGTAAAATAGGGTATTCTTTGGTTATCTTCCTTGTTAAAGTTAACACTATGTTAGATAATTATCGGTTTCCCGACTAATGATCTTCCGATGCTTAAAACTTATAGGTGGAAGAAGAAGACTAAAAGAAAAAAATAAAGAATTAGAAGAATAGAGTGAAAAATGTTCATCCTCTTGTGTTTTTCTTCTCTTCTTGTACCTATAAGAAGGAATTTTTTCTCCACTCTTTCTTTCTCACAATCTTCTCTCTCCTTCCTTGACAAGGAGATATCTGGTGAAATGAGATCATCGTAGGAATGATAGGTGGTATAGTATGATGTTTTTATTAGGCTGTAGAGAAAAATATTTTTCTTGTTATAATATAAGTCATCCCCTTTTAGCTGTTATTGTAGGCGGCGATCTCTGTTACCTCTCAACAACCTCGCAGTGTAAATCTTTAATAATTTTTGGAAAGAAATCTTCTGCGAGACCCTTTTTAAAAAGGATACAAGCTTTCCTGTAATACTAAACATTTTTTACTTCAGCTCGAAAATCTGTCTGACGGCTGAGCCATTTTACTTCGGCTCAGAATTTGTCCAAACCATTTTTACTTCAGTTTGGGGATTTGCCAAACGGTTGAACCGTTTTAATTTAGCTCAGTCAATTTTTTTTCCGGACTAAATTGATCTGACTCAGCTTAATAATTACGGTCTCAATTGAGTCACTCACATTCAACTCAACCTTTCTTCCATTAGATTCAAATATTCAGGATCATTTTGTTAATTTTATTTGACCATCCTTCTTTCTTTTATTTTTATATTATAAAATAAAAATATAACGGTATCGTATATGATTATGGATGTACAGATGAACTGATGCGAGACAATTTGGAGATGATTTGCAATTACGGATGCATGGATGAACAGAAATTTAATGGGCCAGGCTTGTCTGAACTGACGGGGCAGAATGGGCAGGCTGATTTGAATTTGTACAATTCGAATTTAGCTCGATGATTTATAGTGATAAAGTACTTTTTAGAACGAAGTAGACAGAAAAATGTATTTTGGTTTACCAAAAATCCAATAGATAGAATGCATTTAAAAAGTTTAAGATATTG
>JBAMHZ010068455.1:0-17259 GCA_037177395.1 Alpinia galanga
TAGCACGATGATGACTCAGTTGCTTGGGTGTTTCATATTTGTCCGGATAAGTTTAGTTGTCTAAATTTTTAATCCGGGGACATGAGATATGATCACAAAGAACAAGCGACCGAAGCGTTGTAAAAGGAAACCATCTGTTCTCTTGATCTAGACATGGGATCCTCACTTCCTTTATTTAAGGTGCATGGATTAACATGGACCATGGCTCTGATAACAATTGTTAGTTCCTATGAGATTCACATATCTTCACAATGGTATGATATTGTCCACTTTGGGCCTAATCCCTCATGATTTTGTTTTTGGCCTCTACCCAAAAGGCCTTATTCCAATGGAGATATTTTTTCATCTTATAACCACATGATCTTTTCCATGTCTTGCCAATCTGGGACTTTGATTGTATTCCCAATACTCTCAACAATACCCCTTCAAATGAAGGGCCACATTGAGCCTCCCTCAAGTCTATCCATTTATAAAGGACTTCCTTTGCTTGATGTCCAATCCTCAATCCACTAGGTCTTCCTTCCAACTGTTTGGTCCTCTTGACCCAGCTAGACTTCCTGCCAGTTGTCTGATCATCCTAACCCAACTAGACTTTCTGCCAGTTGTCTAGTCATCCTAACCTAACTAGACTTCTTGCAAGTTTTCCAGTCATCCTGACCCAACTGGACTTCCTGTCTAGTGTCTAGTTCTCTTGATCTAGACATGGGAGCCTCACTTCCTTCATTCGAGGTGCATGGCTTGACATGGACCATGACTCTGATACCAATTGTTAGTGCCTATAAAATTCATATATCTCTACAATGGTATGATATTGTCCACTTTGGGCCTAAGCCCTCATGGTTTTATTTTTGAATTTTAATCAAAAGGCCTCATACCAATGGAGATATCTTTTATCTTATAAGCTCATGATCTTTTCCATGTCTTAGCAATGTGGGACTTTGATTGTACTCTCAATACTCCCAACAATCCCCCCTTAAACGAAGGACCACATTGGACTCTCCCTCAAGTCTATCCTTCCTCGAAGGACTTTCTCTACTTGATGTCCGATCCTCAATCCACCAGGTCTTTCTGTTGGCTGTCTGTTCTACCTGACCTAGTCGGTCTTCCTATCAATTGTCCGGTCTACCTGACCCAATTGGACTTCTGCCTAGTGTCTGGTCTACCTGACCCACTAGGACTTCCTGTCTGGTGTCTGGTTCTCTTGATCTGGACATGGGAGCCCCACTTCTTTCATTCAAGGTGCATGGCTTGATATGAAACTTGGCTCTGATACCAATTATTAGTGCCTAAAAGATTCACATATCTCTATAATGATATGATATTGTCCACTTTGAGCCTAAACCCTTATGGTTTTGTTTTTGGGTTTTACCCAAAATGCCTCATATCAATGGAGATATATTTATCTTATAAGCACATGATCTTTTCCATATCTTATCAATGTGAAACTTTAATTATATTTCCAATACTTCCAACAATTTGACCTACAAGTCTAAAGTCTAAGTAGATTTATGCAATAGTTTTAGTTAAAACTACTATACGAGTTAAAATTATCAAAAAATATAATTTTTTTAAAAAGTAATAGAGATCAAAAGTGATATAAATTATGTCATAAGTTTTTATAAACTACTACAACTTATAAATTTCTTTATAATCATAAAGTTTTTTTAAAACTTAAAATAAATTCTACAAAATAATGATTACTTCTACTATATTATATAGAGCTAAATATTTAACTATGACTTAAACATATGAATAAAAAATGAGAATTACAGAGATGAAAATATTAAAGTGGATGTGTAGACATGCAAAAATAGATAAGATAAGAAATGAAAATATTAAAGAGAAAGTCAAAATTGATCTATTGAGAAAAATTTAAGAGATGCATTTAAGATAATACAAATTTGTACTTAGAATATCAATAAATATTCTAATTAGACAATGTGAAACTATAACAAATATGTGCATTAAATGAGGAAGAAGAAAACTAAAGAAGACTTAGTAGTGATAAAAGAAGATAAAATTTATTTAAATATAGATAATGATACAGTAAAGTGTATAGTCCAATAACATAAGAGGATTCATATGATCAATCCCTTTTGTATGATAAAACTTGATTGTTATTGTTGTTACTACATCTTATAAATTAAAATTTTTAAAAATAAAAAATAATTAAAAAGGATAAATTTATAAATATTAAAAATCAATAAAAACTATAATGATACAAATTTGTAAATTTAGGATTTTTTTAAAATAAAATTTAATAATGTTGCTAAAAATGATTGTGTGGCAAATTTAGAAAAAAAAAACTAACTATTATATGATTAGCAAATTTAGAAAAAAACTAACTATTATATGATTATTTTTCACTTAAAATTTAAAATCGAATATAATGATAAACTTTAAGTGGTCATTGGACTCCACCTATGTTTACAAAATGAATTATTATGTGGTTATTTTTTTTCTTTTAACTACGGTTTTAAAGTGATATAATATCTCAAAATAACAATGAAATAATTTTGATTATCTATATAGTAATTTGACCAAATTGCTACAAAAATTTAGAAATTCTAATTGAAATTGTTACATAAATTAATTCAGAAGACTATCAGTGCCACCATATTTGATATCATTTGGAGATCTTTATAAGCCCTCAGGGCTTGCTCAGACGGTCAGCATAACCATGTTAAAGTCCGAAAGAGTAAGAGGTCGATTTCTGAATTTCACTGTCAGACTACTAATGACTTCGCATTTCTGCGTTGACCGTCCTAAATTCCTGATTTACCTCCCTTCACATATAGAGACAGTGGTGAAGGACCACTGATATGGCAGATCTATATTTGAAGATCTTTATATTATTAAACATTTTTGCCTAAGGAACTTAAAATTTAAAAAGAATAATATAAATAGACTTATGAGGCCACTAAAAAAATGCAATGATAGTAAATTGGCACGAATTTAACATCTTTAATGTCATTACATATTTTAACAAAAAACTTGAAAAGAAGATGAATATACTTAGATGAATACTAAAAGTATAATAATAATTCAAGACCCCTACACACTTTTAGCAAACAATATTTGATTTAAAAAAACTTGATGTTTGTCGTGATCCCATTGGACTCAGTTGCAAGCAAAGAGCAAAGTCACTGCAGTTTGGACAAGTCAAAAGCAATTTAACACTTCAGTTGATACAAGCAAAGGGCAATTCAAAGCATCGAGTTTCAGATCAAACATGCAAAGAGCGTATAAGTACTTTAATAATCAAAAGACTCAAAATATTTTTTGACCAAAATTGTGGCGATTTAACAACTACAACGAGCGTCATGGTGGACTAGAAATTGTGTTCCAAGGTTGTAAGTAACCTCTCCACATGATATTTCAATTTGACTGGACAAATAATAACAGGATAGTTTAACCTCTCAGGCATAATGTTTCAATTTGACAGTATAAGTAATACCAGAATCACATTAATAGATGGATATCTTAAACACTAGACTGGACTTCCAAATCTGCTGCGCCTTCCGGTTGTCCACGACAAGTCAAAACTAAAACTGGTGTTTGCCTGCATTTTCTAGTGCATCGGACAACTTATTCTGGCTCTCCGATTCCATCTTTAGACTCCCGGGTTCATCTATCCTCAGGGATCCAACATCAGAAGCCTACTATGCAACAACAAAAGACAAGCTATTAAGACTTCCAGCAAATTCTGTCTATGATTGGAAGCCGCTATACATCAGATATGCATGCTACCTTGAAGCCTGAGAATTCTTCGGCAACTGCTTCTACAGCTTTTGAATGATCGGCAATTTTTTTACCTTCCTGAAAATCAACAAAGGCAAAGAGGACGAAGAAATTTGTGATTAAATCCAGAAAATGCTCAGCCCTTCAACTAAGTTACCAGACATGTCAGCCTATTATTATTATACATGATAGTAAGATGACCTTATACAGCAAACTAAATCATTAATAAATTTTCTGTATATAGAAGATATACTTTCATATGTTAAAAAGTGAAAGCGAAACATATCTGAATGGCATACCTGGTATTTTACTTCGCCTTCCTTGTTTTCCTCCTTGATTCTCACATTCTGGATATTACTAGGAAAAGCTTTTCTGCAATCAAACGCCAGTCAGGAGAATGTAAAAAGTGCTCCCATGTAGAAAAGAAGCTGAAGAAATAATAAAATAACTACCTTGCTGACTCATCTGGATGCTTGGAGTCATCAACCTCCATGTCTGAATCAGGATCATGCCTTTCATCTGGATCTGCATGATCTTCATCAGGCTGGATATCATCAAAGTAATTACTCTCTTAAACAGCTAACCATATTAATCCCATGCTTATCTCTTACATGTGCTTCTCAATCCAACAAGTCCTCGATAAGAAACACGACGTTATGTTTGTATCAAATGTATCCAAAGAGATAGTATAGTGGTTCCAAAGAAAGGTGCATTGCCTCAGATTTGATATTTACTCGTAGTGGATTCAAGGGGTATATTACTGGGTATCAGGTTCAGAACAATTCTTGGATTTCAAATTCATTCAGGAAGTGGCACAACTACTGGTGCAAAACACATGCCATGTCAATGCTCGGTGTAAAGAAAACTCATTTGACCTTGACCTTCTCACGGTCAAAAGACCAATTTTACCATTATTGTTTTCAGTACCAATATCATGTTTTCCTTGATTACATGCTTATGGACACGGCCAGCTTTACATAGAGTGGAATCAACAGTGTATTCCACAGGTGAAGCAGACAAGTATATCCTCTAGGTCCATAGGCACATGCTAATATTCACTAAATACAACTTCAAACAAACAAACAAAAAAACCAAAAAGTTCAACTAAAACTAAAAGTGGAAGTTCTGAACAATGCCATCAGTAGAAAATGTTAAAGGGATCTGTGATTAAACTCTCAAAAGTCGATGTCACTTTTGATTTCAATGGCCACAGCTAACACAGGAAACACTAATCTAATCAATTTTTTGTTCATTTACAAAAGACGTTCAATGGATCCTTCTCCAGGACCTCACATAGCGGGAGCTTCGTGCACCGGGTTGCCCTTTTACAAAAGACGTCCAAAATATTAATGTAGTATAGATGAAAATACTAGATAGACAATTTATTTGTAAAAAAGACTATTATTTGGAAGCAACTAGATATAACTCCAAAGATGGATAAAATAAAAGAAATTAGGTTGGCATGGTATGTATGTCCAAAGGTGACAATAGATTCCATGGTTAGATTTGAATCTATCAGAGTGGAAAGTGTAAAAGTTAGAGCAAAGTGAAAGGAAACTGTTACAAACATTTTTTTAACTAATTTAAACATTACTAGTGATATACCCTTATATTTAAATGCTTGATGACGATGATGATATAGTATTGCAAAGAGCTCACTGAGGAGAGATCCATACAACCATCTTCAAATCAATGGAACAATCACAGATGATCATCATCATCATCATAGCTTGCATGCATTTTTTTTCCCCTACAATTAACAAGAATCAAAAGATAAGCTAATAATTAATATCTTACAAACAGATTCCTGATTGTTCCAATGACCCATCTATTTGTTTTTTTACAAGACATGTTCAATCATCTCTTACCAGGATTACATGTAAAGTTATAGTTAAGGTATCAAGAAAACTTCAACCATAATAAGAGAAGTATCATAAAATCAGCCCTAAGACAATGTAACCTTCAAAAACACATTGTTCCATTAAGTGAAAAATACCTCAGGAATCTCAGTATCAGGAGGTCGTTCTTGAAACTGGACACTAGGAGCATGTTGAATCCTTGAGAGATTGTCTAAAAGCCTTGATCTAATATCATCCAATTGCTGACACGAATTTTTGTTTTCCATATTACTTGGTGCAACATGAAGAGTATAATCCGGTCCAAAATACTCGTAATATTCATTTTGAGGCATCTTGTCATCAATTTCTAACCCAAGGGCAACTCCAGTCTGCTCAAATGAGATAGAACAAAGTTAGAACGAGTTAAACTAGTACCAATGGAATGGGATTGATATAACACAAGGCAAATAAAGTAGACCTAGAGATGGGAAGTTTAACTTGAGCTTGTTAACATACATTAACAAGAGATTGCTTTGTCCATGAAAGCAACTTTTATCCGATGTTTTAGAACAGATCCATCAAATACATATTGTTAGTGAAAGTACAATTAAAAGCTACAAGAACCTTATACTTACAATGCTGAAAACACTGAATAATCTTTAAAAAGAATTACCACGAGATTATGCATGTGTTGCTACAAATAAAAAGCAGTAAGCAAAACAGAATAAAAATAAAATAGTATATATGCTGTTTCTAGAAAATGTGATAAAATTCATAATTAGAGATGGAAACATGTGAATCAGGTAAAAGGTGCTAGATGATTCGGCAATTTACTGAAAGAGATGGTTTGTTTAGCATAGTACCTCATAGCACCAACACCGAGCAACATTCCTGATAGTATATCCACCGCCACCAAGTAACAACAATGGCACATTGAAAGATCTCATGTATTTCACGCATTCAGCATGACCTTTGATGGAAAGGTTAAAACATCCCAACCTATCTCCGGATAATGAATCAGCACCACACTGAAGTACCACGGCGCCAGGTTTGTAAACTTCCATAACTTTTCCCATGATAGGTTTGAAGAGAGATTGATAGCTCTCATCATCTATCCCATCATCTAATGGAACATTGAATGAGTAGTATTTCCCTTTCCCATATCCAATATCACGTATGTCTCCTGTTCCAGGAAAGTATTCTCCAAATTTATGAAATGAAACTGTCATGACTCTGTCTGTAGAATAGAATGCCTCCTCCACACCATCTCCATGGTGAATATCAATGTCCACATATAATACACGCTGTAGATGAGTGCAGAAAATTTATAGTTATACAACAAAATACAAGACATTGGGAAAGAACAGTGAAACAGGCTAAATGACCATTGCTAAATCAATCTCAAAGAATGGAAATAGTGCAGTGTACTTATGTGAACATTTAGGCTCCCTCTAGGTCAAAATTTTGAGATGTTGTTGCAGGAAAATCTAAGGCTATGTTTATTTCCAGAAAATTTTCCTAATTTTTCTTTCCTAAGAGAAAAATTAAAATCCAAAAAAATCAAAAGTGAAAAGGGATATATTTGTTACCGTCCTTTTAATCTCTATATAAAATAAGAAATATTTATTATAAAAGAATGATTGATCTTCCTAAAAGGTAAAGGAAAAACTACTTATTTATTATTTTGATTGTACTTATTTTCTTGAAAAATTATTATTGAACACTTACAGAGAAAAAACTTTACTAGAAAAGAATATAGGAAACCAGGAAAGTTGTCCAAAATAAATGCAGCCTAAGATTCCACTTCTGAGGATTTAGATACATATATATATATATACAATCATCAAACAGCATTCAATTTTTCATCAAATCAACATAAGCAGGTCAATAGATTGGACAATTACTGGGTGCTTGAACAAGATCAACTGTTCAAAATAGTCAGGTCAGCAGATGCGACATTTACTATATTTTTTTAAGTTCCAACTCAAAGGAAGACACAAATATGCCTTTTGATGGAAGTGATATGATTGTGTAAATATGTTTATACATGCATGCAACTAATCCTCTGCATGCAAAAGTAAGGAAAGTAATATCTCAACTTCTAAGATTACACTGCAAAGGTGTTTCAATAATAATAGGAATGAGTGCCATTATGGTTCTATTTTGGTGGCCATCAATTTACATCTGCATGCTTCTGAAGCTTAACCACTCCAAAAGCAATCTGTAAGGTGAAAGCTATCTTTCCATATGAATCAGGGAACTGTTATTGCTCTAACAACACGAAGAAATATCCTGCTAGTTCAGAATAGTTATAAAGAAAATATCTAAAAGTTCCAAACCTAATGCAGCTAAGAAACTTATAATAGTCCCAATCTGACTTGAGGACCTGGCATGTCATCCTACGAGAGCAACAAGATTCCTTAGTTACCTCC
This sequence comes from Alpinia galanga, assembly GCA_037177395.1. Classification (NCBI taxonomy): domain Eukaryota; kingdom Viridiplantae; phylum Streptophyta; class Magnoliopsida; order Zingiberales; family Zingiberaceae; genus Alpinia; species Alpinia galanga. The sequence goes on from JBAMHZ010068455.1 coordinate 8,012, forward strand.
TTGTAGCTGTATGAATTGAGGTGTTAATGAATAAATATTTGATATTTTTGCCACCACTATGTTCATTGTTGAAAGATCTTCAAAATCTACAAGCAATACATAGGAGCAGGTGTAACCTCTAGCCATAACACCATGTGTTAACAACTATTATTATTCCTTTAGCTACAATCCATCATGATTTGAGTTATTTGTTTTTTTTCCCCCTTTTCTATCCAACAAATTTGAGATATCAAAAATTTGGAGAATCAAGTCCAAGAAACAATAAGAGGGTGGTGAAATAAAAAACTATTCAAAAACAATATTTTTCTAAGGATCATTATGAATATTTCTCCTTCATTTACAGTCAATCAGATAATCTGCCTTTCTCGTAATCAAACTGCAAACAGACCCTAAAGTTATAAAGAACCCAAGAGTTGGAAAAATAAGAAGGAAGAAAAGAAAAACTCGGAACCAATATAAGCATAGACGCACCTCATGGCGCTTGAGGAGCTCGAGGATGGCGAGCACGATGTCGTTGACGTAGCAGAAACCTGAGGCTTCGCATTTTTTGGCATGGTGAAGGCCGCCAGCCCAGTTGATGGCAATGTCGTGCCCATGGTTGAGTTTAACAGCGCCACCAACTGAACCGCCGGCGTAGGCCTGACAAAAAGAGTAAAGGCCGTCGAAGACGGGGCAGTCCTCGCCAACATTGAAGCGTTTGAGGGCGCGGATCTGCTCCTGTTGAGTCTCGGGGGTGATGGAGCGTAGGAAGGTGACGTAGTCGTCGGCGTGGAAACGGCAGAGGTCGCGCTCGCGGGCAGGGTTGGGCTTGTACACCTGCATATGGCCGAGGAGGCCGTATTGGGCGAGCAGTGCGTGGGTCATTCGCATTCGGTGCGGCTTCATCGGATGCCCCTGCCCGTAGTAATAATTCCCGATCTCTGGGTCGTAAAAGTAGCACACCTTCCGCTTCTTCGCCGCCGGACCGATTCCCGGCAGGGAGTTTCCGCCACCGATCTCCATATCCCTTTTCTTTTGCCTCAAATCCTACTCCTCGACCTCAATTTTGTCTTTCTTCTTCGAACAGGAAGGAGAGAAGGCAGGAAACGGAAGGGACGAGTGAGCGGAGAGAAAGACGAGGGTTTGTTTGGGTTCTTATTTGTTTAGCTAGAGAGAAGATTTGATTGGCGTGCCAACTGAACTCAAGTATTAACTTAAAATTTATTTGAATAATAAATTTTTAAAAAAAATTATAGAATTATATCTTCCATCTTCAAAAGTTAATTAGATTGTAAAATTTTAATAACTGAATTATTAAAAAATAATAATAAACATCATGAGCTCCAAATACTTTTCTAAAGGGGGGAAATGATTAAAATAATATCAAACATATTAAATACATTTAGAAATATTTTTATTATAATATTATTTCGACAATTACATCTAAGTTACTATAATATATAAGGGTTATGTACAGTCCTTGGTTGGGCACAAAGTGTTCCTTATAATTTATCTCCTTCGTATTGGTTGTGGGACTGGTTGGTAGAGACGCTGAAAGTGAGCGAATCACCTTTTGCACAATAAGGATTATGTACGTATCTATTATAACATATAATATAAAAAAATAGTTATGGACATACCTATTATAACATATTAAAGTAAATCTGTTTAATATTCTTTTTAATCCAAGTTGATTAAATATGAAAATGTAATATTATAATTTTTTTTATTCATCTTATTAAAATTGATTCGACACTATTATGCAACTGTATTCGTAGCTAACTACAAGAAAACTAAGAATTAGTAACGAAAATTTTTGTTACTAATTGGTCACTAAATTCATTTAGTGACTGAAAAAATTTGTCTTTATTATTTTGGTCGTTGCTCCAATTAGTGACTAAAATAAATTTCCAACACAAAATTTAGAGACGGAAGTTTAATTCCGTCTCTAAACTTAGCGACAGAAATTAATTTTCCGTCGCTAAGTTTCGATTTTCGTCTCTAAATTTTGTGATAGAAATTTAATTTTCGTCTCTAAATTTTATGATGGAAAGAAATATCCATCGTTAAAATTTCATCACGAAATTTTAATTTCTGTCATAAAAATAGTGATCAAATTTTATTTCGTCACTAAAATAGTGACTGAATTAAATATACATCACTATTTTAGTAACGGAATTTTTTTTCCATCACTATTGTAATGACGCAAATTCAACTTCCATCACTAAATTTATATAAAAACTTTTTTAATATCGCTTTTTAATTTAGATTAAGGATTTTATAATAACTTTGTGATGGAAATTTTATTCCGTCACAAAATAGCGATGGAATATAAATTTTTGTCACTAAATTTATATAAAATATTTTTATTATGTGAATTTTTTTAAGAAAAAATGGTGATGGAATTTTGATTCTGTCACTAAATTTATATTTAAAAAATTATTTTGGCATTTATATAAAAAATAGAGTGATCCAACATCATATATCTTTTCAACGTCACTAAATTGAATTATGTCATTTAGCGTCACTTCACGAGATTTGTTGTAAGGAACTTAAAATACTTAAGGAAAGTATGTTACAAATTGAATATATTGTACAACTAATCAACAAACTAAATATACATTTCATTACTAAAAAAAAAAAAAAAAGACAAGCAGGACATCAAAGGATTCTCGGACTGTCACCTGAGGTGAGTGGATGTCTTTTTGCTCACAATAACCAGAAAATCCTGGCGAAAGTGTCTTGTTTCTTTGGGTACCCTGAGATAGTGATGTCTCCCTCAATGTAGCCACCAGTCTTTCTTCCAGCCAGAACATCCATGAGTGTGGTTTTACCAGCACCACTGACTCCCATAAGTGCTGTTAAGACTCCTGGTCTAAAAGTCCCTGTCACGTTTCTTAGCAGTTGGAGCCTGTCTTCTGTGACTCCTTGCTCTTTCATTTCCTAAAGAACAGGAAATTATATCTTACATTGAGACCTAAATTCACATTCAAGTATTCAACTAACATGGCACACTTTTAAGTTTGCTTTGATTGTACTTTATTTTATTTTGCATTGTCAAGGAGAATTAGATGGAAAGGAACACTTAGCCAACTTGCAATGTCACAATCAGTAATAAAAAAAAAATGCAAAACATAGTTTTCAAAACTTCAGTCAATTGGTAGAAGCTGGGTGATCAACTGAAGCTAATTAGATGGACAGAACTAATAGTTGCACACATAAGAGATTAAGATGTTTAAAGAGGTATTGTCCTGATTTTTATTTTGCAAATATGCAAGTTTTAAATATTTGCTTGACCATAGAAAGTTTGAAAAGCATATAAGTTAAAGACACAAACTCACTGGAGGCATATTGACAAAGTAACTGACTTCGTCAAAGGACATGGAAAGAGGTGTAAACGGAAGAACCATTCCTCTCTTAGGAGCGACACTTGTGACTGCTTCGATGGACATTTCATGATTATATCCGTTTGAGTGACTCGAACCCATTCGCATCATCATAACTTCACCTGTCATAGTTGATCATTTTAAAATAAAAAAGAAAGCATCAATATCGCAAATCATGGTAAAGTTTAGTTGGAAATTTATGGGTGGATTGTCTACTTACTGGTGTTGTTTCCATCCTTTTTTGACAAAGCGTGTGGTAAAGACTCACTCTTAGAGCTCATCCTTCTAAGTCGTGGTAAATCCTTTGCTTCATCTTCGACTTCTTCCATTTCCCTTGCTGTTTCTTCAGATATAACAGCTTGTGGTTTTCCAATAGCTGTGTCAAATTAGAGACTGATCAACTCAGTTTGAGCAACTAACCTTCTCTGTAATAATTTAGTTCAATCGACAACAACAATATTGCACAATAAGCAAAGCACATATATATATATATAAAAGATCAAAGCAGAACAACTGTTTTCGGTTCTATAGCATTGGAAAAGTAAGATTCAACCTTCACAGACTGGCTAAATACTCAAAGAGTTTCAAATTTTTTAAATTTTTAAAATTTTTTATCTTTAAGTTAGAGGTAAATCAGGTTGAAAAACTAATTTTATTTTTTAAAATTGTGAATCAGATAATTTTATAATTCAATTAATGTTGGATCAGGTTGATTCTTTTCTTTTTGGATTAAACTCCTATTTAACTCGAAGAAAAATCATATCATTCTGATCAGATCAGTTGGATCATTAGTACAGATCTTTGTGAGTTGTTAACAAGGTAAGGGTACCAATTCGCCTTAATCATGGTGACTTTGTTTTCAGCATACAATAAAAAAGCTGTTTGAATCATTTATACAGCTAGATGGATAGGGACTTACGATTCAAAAACATTAGGCACACTGTAAATAGGACATTGAATATGATGCTATACCCAAGAAGTCCAGCGGCTCCAATCCAGTACCAACTTCCCTCTGTAAATACGTTGGCATTGTGAAGGATTGTTGTTCCTAGCGGTTTACCATTAACCTAGCATGAAATAAATAGAGTTCTTGGTCATTTAAAAGAAACATATTCAACATCATATCATTAAAATAGATATAGAAGTGAGTGAAAATTAATGGTTACCGATTGGTTCATCCACCTTGGAGACAAAAACTCATTCACGGCTAAAGCATTATAAGCATAACTAAGCGGTGAAACCCAATATCCCCATATCCACCAATTTGGGATCATTTCTATAGAACAGAAAGACAAGACATAAGTTGGATGAAACATTGGAACAAAAAAATGTCAATTGGATGTCATTTACACTATGTTTCATCAATGGACCAAAAGAAGAGTTGTAGACAAATACCTTTTGGTAGAATGAAGCCTCCAAGAACAAACATGATGAGCACAGAAAGTGCCCCGCCGGTGTTGGATATGATTATAGACCTACAAAGGCCAGCAATGCTTCTGAACATGCCTGCTGCCAGCTGCTGAATCAAGAATATTAGCAGCATCTGCTTGAAGAATCTACAATGTGAAAAGAGGTGAGCATTAATTAAAGCTTAAAACGAGGTTACTTTTTGAAAACGACCAAAACGATTTAATTGCGTAGGATGAAACACTTGAGGATGCAACATAACTAACTATGGTGTATGATTTAACACGAACACAAACAAACGAACACACACAGTCTTTGAGAAGCTTTGTACCTGCTTGCTTCTGGCGCATACCCTATGGTGTAGTAGGTCATAATAGTCCAAACAATGGTCTCCAAGATTGATATAGGTATCCGAAGGAGAAAATTGGGCAAGGTGAAAACCCATGCAGGGTAGAAGAGGAGGTCCCTGTGCTTATAAAATACGGGCAGACGCTCGATGGCAATTGACAACTCCGCAAAACCATTGAAGAGATTCACGATCAAGCCAAACAAAAGAGCACCTATGTAAACGGTCCCATCGTCTTCGTTCCTCGAGTGCATGCGTGGCCTCAGCCACACGGTCGAGGCTATGAACCCCACCACGACAATCTTCAAGCAAAGAAAGGAAAGGCTTGAGTACAAAGTAGCATCACCGAGAGGATCGGGCTTGGTTCGCGAAAAGAACAAAGGGATAGTACCATAACGGTCTTGGAGACGTAGACAAAGGAGTTGCGCCTGATTAGGAGCCACTCCTTTCCGAAGGAGGCCTTGAGCAGCTCCGAGTAGGAGACGGACTTTTTAGAGAAGACGAGAGCGGCCTTGTGGCTGAGGGCCTTGTCGAAGGGGACGGAGAGCTCGTTCTCGAGGCGAAGACCGACGTGGAATCTCCGGAATCGCTGCGCGAACTCGGAGACCGAAATGTAGCGATACGGCTTCTGTTTGTCCTCCCAGTACTGCTCCTGGTCCTTCCTTGACGTCACCTACTCACGGGCGGAGTGGAGGCTCACTCGAATCAGTGCACTTGTCGATGTTGAATCGAGAAGCGAGTAGTTCGGTACCTCTTGCAAGAAGTCGGCGGTGCCTTTCCGTTCGGGGCAGCGGAAGCCGCAGGAGTTGAAGAAGTCGAGGACGTCGTCGCGAGGGCCCTGGTACACGATCTGGCCCTCGGAGAGGAGGATGATGTCGTCGAAGAGGTCGAAGGTCTCGGGGGCGGGCTGGAGGAGAGACATGAGGACGGTGGCCTCGCCGAGGTGGACGATCTGCTGCAGGCATTTCACAATTTGGTAGGTGGTGGAGCTGTCCAGCCCCGTCGAGATCTCGTCCATGAACAGCACTTTGGTCGGTCCCACGATCATCTCGCCTGCAACAACAATTTATTTTTCAGAAAAATAAAGTCTCGTCGTTTCAAATTTTTATCATTATTTTTTAACTTGTTAATTTCAAATTCAATTTGCCGGCGGGACAATAACTAACTTCAGAGGTCCGTAATTATCCGAAAATTATTTTCATATTTAATTTATGATTTTACTCCATCATGCATTAGATATAAATTATGATTTGATGTTTTTCTTTTCCTTTCTTTGCGGGTATAATCAGTGCGGCTTTAGACATAGGTTAAGATTAAGGCCTATACTTAAGGCTCAATAAAAATTAAACCTATTAATTTTAATAAAATTGGGACCCAATATTAAAGGTCTAACATTTTTTTAATCTATGGCTTATTTAAATATGAGAATTTTTTTTCTTAGGGGCTATTTAAGATTTGAAATGGCTCAGAATATAAACGGGTAAATATTTGAGTGATATATAATACTTATTTTTTTCATTTATTTAAAATCAAAATGTCCAATTAATTTTCTATAAACTAGCTGTGGGCCAGCACACAATGTCGAAGTACTTTCCAAACAGTTTAGGTTGAGATATATACTGAACTTTGACAGTCAAATTAAGCTCTAAATATTAATTACAGAAATCAAAGCAGTTAGGAACATGAGTCATGTGGGATGATATTTTTCCGAGTTTAATTTTAAGAATGATTTTTCTTCCCTCAAGAGTTGCTAGATTTGAAAAGCACTCCGTCAAAATATAAAGAACATTTAGATCGATATAATTTAATAAAGTTTACTTTTGTAATACTCCAAATAAAGAATTAGCATCCAATATAATATAGTGATATAATTTAATAAAATAATTAATTCAATCAAGATTTTATTGTTATTTACTTTTTTTTTAGTTTTTTTAGGAGTCATTTAAAGGTAAACCTGTGGTGACGCGCTTCTTTTGACCTCCTGAAATGCCTCTGTGCATCTCGTCCCCCACAATTGTATCGGCACAGATGTCTAATCCAAGTATCTGCACTACCATCCAGTTCAGATAATAGAATGTTGGAAGAAAAAAAAAACATATAAATATAATAAATATCAGCATATGCTATTTGGGGCTGGGGTTGGTGAACACCACAAATTTTCGTTTTGATCAACTGCTGGACCCCTCGCTATTTAAATATCGTTGACTTGGTGTGTCATGGACAAATCCTGTCAACTCAACCGATGGACGCAGTGTTTGTGTGCATGCCTCTGTGTGACAAGTGGCTTGGCATTTAGCACTGAGGGATAAGTCTATCTACCACTTTGACCACATAAAAGGCATTTCCCGTCAAACAACTAAACGTGTCGTACGTACCCTGAGTGTGTAGTCCGTTTGAAGACTGCTGTTCACTCCTTCAATCGCTGTAGCCTGAAAATCCCGGGAATTTAAGATTATTATCAAATTTTGGCTGTACGCAGAAATGACACCTAACCAGTCAGAGCAATGACCTTCATGAAGAGATCCACTTCGGCTTCTGGAAATATTCCTGCATCTTTCTCCCTCCTTGCGAGTTCCGAAAGAAGATCTAACAAAGCCATTAAACTCTTATAATCTGAAAATGAGAAAAAAAAAATATCGAAAGTTGCTTTGTCTCATTGATGGGGACCCTACCGTATCTGGCTCCTACTCCTTGGCACCTTGCCGAGAAATCAAGAGTTTCTTTAACAGTCATTTCCCCGACATGGACGTCGTTCTGGCTAATGTATGCGGCAGTTTTCTGTGGCACAAACTCGTCCAACCTGTATCCGTTGTATGTTATCTCTCCGCTAACCTGCCAGAAAAAAAAAATGGGGTTCAGTCTGATCGCTGATTTCGCGGCCAAAGCATGCACGATATCTGACACCGGACCTTTAGAGTTGGGTCGAGCTTCGCGGCCAAAGCTAACAAAAGGGTGGTCTTCCCGGATGATGGAGGGCCTAACAAAAGTGTCATCCTGAAATCAAGTTCACAGGCAGCCATGCATTAAGACAAGTTTTGCCCAGCTACAGAGATGATAATTTTTAATGAGTTCTTGATCATGTATTTAGCTACGTACGAGTGTGCATGATCTGCTCACCTTGAGGGCTGTACGATTCCTGAGACATCTTTCAGGATCGTGAGGGTTGTTCTCTTGGTGAGGTTTATACCCAAGAGGGAGAGGGTGGACTCGGCGACGTCTCTGGCTGTATTGGTGAGCGTCGGCAGAGCTCTGTCTCCGACATGGCACTTGGCCTCCACGTTTAGGTGTTCAAATCGTACTTCTACTGTTGGTAACTGGATGCCGACCCTGCGTCAAAAGTCTCTTTGGTTAATTGAACTAAACAACAAAGCCGGGACTATAGTTTGAAAGGTGTATCATTCAGAAGGCCTAGGAAGACCAAATCAAGTGGTTCACTTGTCGACTTAGCCACTTAGGTGAGCGACTTCTGTATTCAATTTCAAATTTGAGATCCCTTCACTGTCATAGTTAGCCACTTTCTTCTTGTTTTTCCTAGTCTGTATGCATTTGGATTCTCTTCCAAGTTCCAACCATAAATTTTGTACTGTATGTTTCTCTCTCTCTCTCTCTCTTATTTAGAAAACTGCTAGACGCTATAATACACATGAATATATATATTAAAAATATAGGGGGAAAACAAAACATACAAAATATATATATATAAAATATTCTTGTCCTAACTAAAACTCACTACTTAATTACTAATAAACTATTCGATTAATTATTCACACAATTAACACAATACCTTGGAGTGTAAAATAGATGAAAATTGGGAGAAAAAGAACCGAGTACGATGGGGAAAGTGCTAGGAGCAAAGTTATTCATGAAAGGACCCATCCAGGATAAAGTTGCATTATGAGAAGGGCAGACGTTAAGCTCATGAGTTAACCCAACTGAATTAGCAAAATAAATGGACCATCAAACTAATTAAGGAGACAATAGATCTCTTGGATTTGCATAAACACTGCCTTAAATATTCTTGATTATGTGCTACTTGTCATAAAGAAGGGAACAATGGCTAGGGACCAATAATAATAAAAAGAGAAAGATAAGGCGCAGAAGGTAGGTGAAACAGGACCTCAATTCTGCGG
>JBAMHZ010068562.1:0-17252 GCA_037177395.1 Alpinia galanga
ATCCACTTAGACTTCGTCCTTCTCTCACATCCATCTCCCACCAAGTGTCTAGTTTTCTATGACTCACTTGGATCCCACTTCTTAATTTTCGACCGCCAAGCGTCTGGTCCTTCATGATCCACTTGAACTTTTCTATCTATCGAGTATCTGATCAACCTTGACTTACTTGTCTTCTCACTTAATTAACTTCCATTAAACACTCTCCATCACAATCAACTCGAGCTTAGTCACCCCTGATCAACAATCTCCCTCTCGAGAAGTATCGCTCAGTCACATATTGTTTAAACATCAAAACTTGACTTTAACTCAACTCAAGCTTAGTCAATCTTTACCAGAGGTCGATTGCATCAACAATTTTACCTCTTCCTATGTACCATAATTTAAACCCCGAGTTTTTTATTATCCTCGCCCTTTTCTCCTATCCATTTTGTCTTTTATAAATGCAAAATGTTAATTCTTTTCCTAACCAATGTTTTTACTATCTCCATTTCTTTACCAATGAGTGTTTCTACGTTTTTATTTAACCTATAATGTGAGAACTCTTACATATTTAATACTACATTTAAGTTCTCATGGAGATATAATGGTCCTTGCTAAAACGTTATAGTCGGACCCTGCAACACGTTCTTTCTAGAAAATAATTTAGCATTAGCATAATAGTTTGACGAATTCATTCATAGAATATTCGTTTGTGTTTGACGTTGATTGGCAACCGAATGCAACCCTCAACTTTTTCATCCAGATTTGGAATTGACATCGGCGGTTTTCAAGCTTAATAAAGTATAAAATTAGAAATTTTTATTAATTAAATTATCATATTTACATAATTACATTGTAATTTTGGTACAATATGAATAATTTGATAGAACACTAATACATGAATATTATATCTCAATTTGGGAAAAAAATGTTTATGTTCATGATTTGAACCTAGCCTTTCAGCCTTCACATAGGCTACTTGCGTACCTTTGGAAGTATTAAGATAACTTAGTTCTACATACCTTATACTTACCATATGTGATACCGATGTATGTTGAACTTGTTCTTGCTATATCACTCAGATCGACTTCATTGGACTCTGAGTCCAATGTTAATATCTTGCTTTGTTCTTGGGGGTATTTCTCTGCATCCAAACAATCTTTTAGACACATACACATCTTTAAGGCTTCTTCTCTTGTTCCACATCTAATTACCTACAGAAAAAGATGAATTTGACGCTGGAAGCATTAGTACATCGCAATCTATAATGGCTGAGTTAGGGAACATAGAGGCATGGTTTTCCACTAATTTGATGCATAAATTTTTATAATTTTCAAGATTATATCTAGGAGATAAGTAAAAAATTTAGTTGAGCTTATTTTGTAATTTCCATCTTGACTGAATTTATAAATGAGATGCATGTTTAATCAGAAAGACAATTTGCTTCCTGCTGCTTGATTTGCACCTTGCTGTTAGAGAGAGAACACAGGAAGAAGAGGTTATCAACGTTCTGGTAGGGTATGTACAGGAGATATTTTTAACATTTTCACTTTCACCATTGCCGTGAATGAGGCCACTGCTAACTTCTTGAGGAAGAAAGAGTAGTTACCATATGGAGTCATCATGGTGGATCCTGGATGACTGTTGCATTGGCTTGATTGATATGACCTAAACGGTGAACGACATGGGAGATTAACCCAAAATAAACACCCATGCCTTTCTCTATAGATTAAAATAATAGTTTTTTTTACTTATTTTCTGCGACTTTTGTTAGTTTAGGTTTACCTATTGAAATTTGGTTTGTTATTGGCAAACTGCATATAAGATCAAATCAAAAAGGAAGAAATGAGAATTGTCCAATTCTTTCTTTGTTACTTCTTGATTTATATTTGAATTTTACATTACTAGGTCATGTTAAATATTAAAAGAAGATAAAAAAGATTGAATCTAACTTAAATTTACCTTTTCTTGTCTGCTTGGTTGCTTTTTTACTGTTTGTTTGTGAAGAATTTTAATTGTAACATAATGAATAAATGTTTATACTTTGTTTTTGAATGATGTTTGATGTTTTAAAAGACATTCTAAATTTAGGAACTATATGCCATTCTAAAAATTATAAAGTTCTGCAAAATTAACTATTTTAATTTAAATTAAAAAATATCTCTGCATCACATGAGCGAACAACTAGTGCAATATTTTATAATAGATTATTTAATATAGCATAAACTAAAAAGTATAAGATAACAATATATTTAAACTAACAATATGATATTGATGTACTAGTAAACTATATATTAAATATAATACATGATATTATACTGTAAAATTTAAATGTTTAACTACAAAACAGTAATCTAATGATATAAATAAAGTAGTTTATTGTATTTGAATTAAATTTTATATTAATGTATATTATTGTTATTTCAAAGTCTTCCTTATCTCAAGCAAGAAGACGGAAGTCTTTTACATTTGAACTTCTTATTCTAGTTTGAAATACCAAAAGGGGATCTACTTGGGACCAACTACTTCATGTACGATCTCGAAGTCTTACGTGCAGCTGAGCAATGCATTCACTATTTGGCTATTAGCTTATTGGTACTTGGGACTGGCTATCTCATGTCTTGGAGAAAACTTGTACCTTTTGTGTAGGAGCCAAGGAGACATAGGAGTACATCTTCTTTCAATGCCTTGTGATGAGCTTATGATGGCAGTGGATTTGAGATTGGCTGTATATGAGGCAGGAGATGGGAATATACAGGAGGATGCTACGGTTCTTCAAGTGGCATTATCGTGGCACACTACTTTTGACCAAAGCGGGATACTTAGCCATGACATGAATCGTGCACCACACATGGCTGGCTAAGAGCCAGAGCGTGTTTGAGAGGGAGCATTTGTATGTAGAGCACTTATAGGAAACTACATATACATGTGTAGAGGACCTTAAATATCTATTTTGATCTAACACTTCGTCATATGTTATAAAATGTCCAAGGACCGATTTTGTACATCACCTTTGAGCTAACATATACACATCTACCTATTAAAAATGAAGAAGAAGAGGGTTAGCCTATGTGGAAGAAAGGAGTCGAGCTCTGAACAACTTTAATCTTCGCTTAATCTCAAAACAAGTTGTTGGTTTCAATCTATAATGTTTGGATAGAAGTATTAGAAGAGCAGAAAAAAAGGGTTGTAGATGAGGGTTTTCTCGCTTCACTGCCTGGAGAGGTATGGGAAACCATTGTTTGATCTTAAAGATTATGTTAATGTAAGATGACTGAGTAACTTCTTAAGTAATTGTAGTTGTTTGAGTGGGAGCCAATCCAGTCATGGTTATTGTTTAAGGGAACCAACTAAGGTGTTTGCACAACCTGACTGGTCATAGCTCCCCCAAGGGGAAGGCATGAGGGTAAGAAACAATAATTATCTCAAAGGGAACCAGTGAAGAGAGAGAACTCTCATCGCATCTAGATTTTGGTCTTGTTGGTTCAATAGGTTGATGGCAAGAAAGGATGTAGGTTTCCACTTTACTAACAGATATTTTCCAATATCGCATTACATTTCTAACAGAAAATATCATTTAAGGACCATTTACTTCATTAAATGAATCTGAGCTGTGAACTTTAGTGCGTACTAGAGGTATGTAATCTTGAAGATTACTTCCGCTGCTTGCAGGGGAATTGCCAACTTCTGGTTGGTTCAATTGGATTCTTTTGCTGCTTCTAATAGTGTATGCTTTACTTGTACCACTTCTATAAATTATCGTAAACTAATGCATCTGGGTCTATTTAAACTTGCTCCTAGTATCCCTAAATGTTTACTTGCAGTTAGACCTGGCAAATTTGGACATAACACAAAAACACAACACGAATACGATCCATTTTTTTCGTGTCTGGATCATACATTTTCAGATTCGTGTCTATCCGTTAAACACGTAAAAATTATGTGTCAAATTAGTGTTTTATATCTTGATCCGTTAGATCTGTTAAACTCGCTTATCTTTTTTTTTTTACTTAAAAAAATCTATATATGAAAAAAAAAGCTAAAAGTCTAGTCCAATTAAATCCAATCCAATCTTTTATGCTAAGTCCCCTATATGTTTTCATATACTTATAGATGGTAAAAATTGTTAATTTTTTACTAACTCATTTGTTTAAGTTATTACATTATCACGTATTTATGAATCTTTTTTGTGTATATTGGTTTGGATTATGTCTAATAATTCATTTTATACTTTACTTAAGTTATTGCATTTTTTCATGTAATTGTGAGTTGTTTTCATATCTATTGGTTCGAATCATATTTTACAATATGTTTTACATATATTTTTCATATCTAATGGATCGTGTCACACCTATTCAAAATTAAGTGGTTCGTATTCGGATTGAATTCATTGACACGAAAAATTAAATAAATTAGATATAAATTAATGTTTTCGGATCGTATCTAAAATCTAAAATTGCATTTAGACACGAATTTAATCTGTTATCCAATTTATCGAATCTAGTATTTAGTATTGTTTGTCTAAAAGCAAGGTTTAGAGTTTAATCAATCAGTTAGACAATAAATTAGCCATTTAAATTGGTGATGTTTAATATGGTAATACGAATCTAGTCCTTTTATATATTTTAGAAGTACTTTTTAAATTATTGAGACATCTCTCCAGATAATGATGTATCCTTTTTATAACATTATTACCAATTTAATCTAACTAAATAATATTGTCTGTACTCTAATTTATTTGTAATCGCCTCTGAATACTTACATCTTGAAAGAAATAAGAGCACTTCAAATTTTAAACTCGTGGAAGTCTTAAAATATTTACGAGAGAAGAGAATTTAACAGGATAATTCACAACTTAAATTTTTATTTGAATCCTTTTTTCCTGTGAGTAGAGTAGAAAGAGTATAGTTTATTTTATAGAGATAAAAAAATTATTCCAAAACTAAATTTTTTTTCCAAAAGATAAAAGATACCGGGTGTATCTTTTTATTTAATGAATTAACGCATCGATTAATTAAAATTATAATTAACTGAATAAATTTGATTTTCAACACTTTTATTTTTTAAAATATCTTTTGACCATTCCCATATTTATTATGTTCTTTTAATTTTTGCTCAAATTAAATCTTTAATTTTTTTCCAAACAAACTTAAATATAATTTTAAACTTTGTAAAATTGATTAAAAAAAAACCAAACATATTTAATTGTTCACAGTAATTTTTTTTAGCTAGCATTAAAATTTTTTTTGTTCATTGAGATAAATTGAGAGATGCGAGCAATAGATAATATAGTAACTTAGCATTTTTTAAAATAAATTCATTTGAACGCTGTTACCCGAATAAAGAAAAGAGAGAGATAAAAGGAACTCGGAGAGGCAAAATAAAGAGGGCAAAAAAGTCTTTTTCAACGTGATTATAGTGGGCCACAAATTTGGAGCAAAATCGTTCAATGGAGCGATGAATGGTGGATCCGTTGCTTCATTCTCCAAACCAGCGAAGTAAACAGGGGACAGAGAGCTTTAACATCCAGGAGCAAACATAGCTGAAGGGTCAAACTCGAATTTTCCCAACCCTTTTTTTCCATTCGCCGAGCCGTTCATTTCTTCCGATGCCATCAATCGCGGCGGTGGCCGTCTTTTCCCGATTCGATCCGGCGATCCTCCTCCCTCTTCTTCTCCTCCCAATGTCTCCTCCGATCTGATCCCATCGCCATGGCCTCCTTCCAGCCTCTCGGCGGGACCTCCCGCTCCGGCCGCGTCCTCGGCCCCGCCCTCGACAAGATCATCAAGAACGCTGCCTGGCGCAAGCACGCCAACCTTGTCGCCGCTTGCAAGTCCGCCCTTGATCGGCTCGACGCACTCCCAGACTCCCCCGACCCCTCCCCCCTCCTCGGCATCCCTCCTCTCGACGCCGACTCCGTCCTCCACCCCCTGGTCCTCGCCATTGACTCCGCCTACCCCAAGGTCGCCGAGACCGCCCTCGAGTGCGCCCAGAAGCTCTTCTCGCACGGCCTCCTCCGCGGCGACATCAACCTTCCAGCCGACGGCGACGATGCCCCCGGCTCCTCCGCCGCTCGACTCCTCGCTTCCGTCTGCAGCTGTGGAGGGATCGGCGACGAGGCCCTCGAACTCGCGATGCTCAGGGTCCTTATTGCTTCCGTCCGCTCACCCTTCGTGCTGATCCGCGACGAATGCTTCGCCCAGATCATCCGGAGCTGCTACAACGTGTACCTTGGCAGCCAGAGCGGAGCCAATCAGCTGTGTGCCAAGTTAGTACTGGCTCAGATCGTCGTCATCGTTTTTACTAGGACGGAGGCTGATTCCACGGATGTCAGGATCCGAATAGTCTCCATTGCCGACATGATGGATCTCTCAGATAGGAACTTGAATGATTCAACCCTGGTACAGTCTGCGCAGAATTTTATTAACGAGGTAATGGCGGGAAGCGACGCAGACCCTCTGCCTTCTAAATCAAACAAGGAGGGGGGTTTGATGCCGCCAGATTCAGAGGGAGAAGCGGCTGCAAATGGAGGTGGATTGAGCAAGATCAGAGAGGATGGCTTGTTTCTTTTCAGAAACTTGTGCAAGCTCTCAATGAAGTTCTCGACACAAGAGAATCCTGAGGACCCTCTCTTGATAAGGGGGAAGGTTTTGTCACTGGAGCTTCTAAAGATAGGAATAGAAAATGCTGGGCCTCTATGGAGGGCAAATGAGAGGCAAGCGTTTTTAGTCTCATATTTTCCTTCCAACTTTCTGCCACAGATACACCATATAATCATGCCATAATTCTATGCTAGCATTAACTGCTATTATGTGATCATCTGAAATATTGGATTACCAATTAGAAGTTGCAACAGAAAAGTGATTCAAACAGATTAATTGGATAACTGTTTTTTTTTTTAAAATAAAAAACAGTCTTTTATTCACTCATAATCCTGTTCGAGCACATTAACTGAACTGAGAGTATCACCCACAAAGTAAGCCTGGATTACTAAAAACTATAGTAGAAAAAAAGTCCACTAAGCTTTAGGATAGAATTATTCATGCTGGTTTTTGTTGTTCATTCCTGATGGATGCATAAGGAAGCCAATGTCAGGGATCACTAAACTGCACGTTTAAACTAATGGAGAACAAATAGATTGAAATTTGGAATACTGGAGTCCATCCTCCATTGGCTGTGACTAATGTACTTGGGACTATAGCAATGGAATGTTTTTATGAGATTATAGTTCATATGTATAGAGAGGGAAAATGTTGAATGTTTTGCTTAGTTAATGATTTCATGTGCATATAGAGGGAAGATTAGCTGCATACTCCACTCATGAAAATATTGTTCTCTGATTCCAGTTTTGGATGTAATGTTTTTAACTAATAGAGAACTACTTTCTAGATAAAAATTCATATTGGGGAGGGCTTTGGTTTTAGAATTGGCATGGGTGTCTAGTGTTTGTTTAGAATATGATAAAAGGCTTATAGTGAACATTATTGGAGTATATTGGTAAATTTCTAATACCTCTAAATTTACATTATTGCTTAATTAGAATTTCTTATCTTTTGTCTCTTAAGATTAGTGTTGTATGTGTTAAAGCAAGGAGGCTCCATGCCCATTGGTCCCACTTGGACAAGTGTGGTTTCTTTTTGAATAGTTTGAGCTTTTGAGATAAGCCAGTCAATTTTAACATGCTATTATAACCAGACCATCACCTCTAAAAATGATGTTGGACTTGAGGGGGCATGTCAAAGGAGAAAGTGGGATGGAGAAGAAATCTCCACTCTTTTAGTCTTATATTCTGAAAATAAGGTTCTTAAATATCCTTTAACACCAATACATTTAAGTGTCTTGGCATTATGGGTTGGATTGGACACTCTCTTGGGCATTATGGGTTTCAATCCTATATGTCTTAAATTTTAAAATAAGATTGTACTAAGTCATGATAGGTGTGAAGGGGTACATTAGAGTTAGGAGGCTCTATTTATTGGTCCCACATGGATAAGTGCGATGATCCAATATATAAATATAAATTGGTTTCTTTCCTAACAACTTCATTATGTGGAAAGTGGTTAGCTAATCAATTTCAACTGTATGAACATATTACTAATGTTTTACACACCTTTATTGTGCATGGTATTTGCATGTGTTATTTTGTTAATTGACTAGAATTTCGGAAGAATAAATTTGAAACAATTGAATTTAAGAAATGTAATTTTAGTCTATAAAGAAAAAAAGAAGAAGGATTAATAGATACATGGATAAAAATTTCTTCTATAGAAAAAATTTAGGTATATTGTATTTAACATAGAAAACATAGTCATATTATTATTCATAAGACAATGGCTAGGTGGTTTTGTTAAAGTTGACTTATTGGCCACTTATTCAGAAAGCTTGAGCAAGTAAGGAAAACACTATTTTTTAATATATTCATAACGTAGCTAAAGCTCCAAATCTAGACTGAATCAACTCAAGGACTATTATTTCCAATGAGCATCTATATGATACAAATGACTAGCAAATTGTGCAAGAGCTCAAGCTATTAGGAAAAATACCAACCTGCTCTCTAAACATAGTTAAATGAATGGAGAGGGTTTTCCTAAGTCTTGATCATAAAAATGTCTTCAATTACATAAAAAATTGATGACAATTGAAAATACATATTCAAGTACGTCTCAAAATAAATAAACTATTTCATAGCATAAATATATGCATAACTTGCGTCAAAATTACAAAGTGTAAATTATAAATTAATAAAATAAAGGTTAATTGCTAAATTTTTTGCCCTTTTTAATGAAAGCTATCATGAACTCTACAAGTTATCAAATCTATCATGAACAATTTCAAGGCGTAACAAATCTATTGCAGTGTCTTGATGTCGTTACAATAAAATACTAACATGGCAAAATCTTTGTCAACAAATTTGTAGTGCTGGTTTTTCAAACTTGTACCATGCATCGAAACTCGATACCACACCGCACCAAGGTTCAAATCTCGAGCCGTATCATAGTTTTCGTGTTTAACCAAAAAGATATTATTCCAATATCATGCTGATACTCCAATGCATGATGCTAGTGGTGATAGATTGGAGGTTGAAAAAGAAGTGGTGATAGATTGGAGGTTGAAGGAGGAGGAGACAAAGTAAAAGAAGGAGATATTGTCTATGGTAATTTGCTAGAATACTATTTTGTCCAACATGGTATAAGATTTAAAATTATGCTCAACATAGGCTCCTTCTATGCTTCATCTCCTTCATTCTTCAACTCTAATCCATTATCGGCTTCATGCATTAAAATATCAGCACGTTCCATCAAAGGCCGAAACTTCGACATAGCTTGAGATTTTGAACCTTGCCCAAGTGACTCGGTTCTAGATTTTCCAGTCAAAAAGCTAGTTCGTTCAGGTTTAGTAACTATAATGTAGGGTTATTAGAGAGAAGCAGTTACGTGTAGCCCAATAGATGGCAAAATAAGAGAAAATGTTAAATAATATGAGCATCCTCAATGGCTATATATCAGTTAGACAAGTTGAATAATTAGAGCTTACAGGAGATATTAGCGAACAAAACAAATCATGACATAATTAAAAAGATATGATTAATTATATGGTAATTAGTAAAAAGGCTTATTGTTTTTGTTCTTGTTTTAGTGAAAATTTTCAATGTGGACAGAGCCTGTTCTAGGTGTTGTTCTTATTGTTGGTGTTTTTGTTGCTTCTATATAAACTAAGATCCTCAATTGCATATCATCTGACATAAGCTTGCTTACCATGTGCTAACCTTTTATAGCCAGAAAGAAGGATCATAAATATTGTCCAATTTTGAAAGTAAATCAATTGTTAACAATAAAAGATGGAAAATGTTACCATGCATTTGAAAGGATTGTGGCTAATGTATTTATTGACGTTGTCATAAAGTCTACCATGATGAAATCTAATAAAGATCTCTCTATGTAAAATTCTGGGTTTGCTTGAAACCTACTGTGCCCATCCCACGAAGTGGGCGCTTTTAAGGTATCTATTTAATATCGATGTTGTTGTCATCATCTTGTGGGCTTCCCATTAGATTGTTTTTTTTAATGGATTTTCAACTATACCTCCTTTAGTGACTTTTGTATGAATTTTGATTATTTATTTATACAAATATTTTCCAAGCAAAGCTGAATTTAATCTGCATTATTTTGAAATAATGTATATACAAGTGATCTAGCCTGTCATTAAATTAATCTCATGAATCTGTGTGAGGATCTATTGAAAAATAAGCATGATAAAGGGTTCTCAGATTTCTCGTATGCAGCTCCAGTGTATGATGTATTTTTTCTGTTGCAAGATAGTCTATAGTATAAGCTTTGAAGGAACAATAGCAAACAGAGGTCTGCCACAAATTCAATCTCAAGCTAATAGTCATATGGGATTTTTTTGTAAAAAAATTTCTTTATTATCTAGTTTGGCATTGATTAAAAGTTTTCAGATTCATGTTTTATGTAGGTTTCTTGGAGCAATCAAACAATACCTTTGCTTATCGTTGTTGAAGAACAGTGCCCTATCAATGATGACTATTTTTCAGCTTCTTTGCTCTATTTTCATGGGTTTAATGTCGAAATTTAGATCGGGGCTGAAGGAGGAAGTTGGAGTTTTCTTTCCAATGCTCGTCCTGCGAATCCTCGAGAATGTTCTTCAGCCTAGCTTTTTGCAGAAAATGACTGTTCTCAACCTATTGGAAAAGATCTGCCAGGACCCACAGGTTATGGTTGACATTTTTGTGAACTATGATTGTGATGTGAATGCGCCAAATATTTTTGAAAGGTAGATCATACTTATAAAGCTTCTCTCTTTTTATAAGCAATCCTAAACCTGTTCCTTTAGCTGGTAACAGAAATATGATTTGTAAAGTGAAGTTGTATGATGTTGATATCTTCTATGAATTCATTTTAATTCCATCAGATAATTGCAGGGTTGTTAATGACCTGCTAAAGACTGCTCTAGGTGTTCCTCCTGGGTCGGCGACATCACTATCCCCAGCTCAGGACACTACATTACGGATTGAATCAGTGAAGTGCCTCAATTGTATCATTAATTCAATGGGTGTTTGGATGGACCAGCAGCTGAAATTGGGTGATTTTGCTCCAGAGAGAAATGTAAATGAGCATTCTTCAGATAACCTTGCCTCTTTGAATGGCGAAGAAGGAAGTGTGACTGACTATGATCTGCATTTGGATGCAAACCATGAGCTCTCTGATGCTGCTTCATTGGAACAACGCAGGGCATATAAGTTGGAGTTTCAGGTGAAGATTTTTCTTTTTCTGCAAGGACACATGATACTCTTTCTTTAGCTTTTGTTAGTTTGTTTTGTGAACTATTAGTGATTAGTTTTGTGCTTATGTTTGCAGAAAGGTGTTGCATTGTTTAATAAAAAACCTTCAAAGGGTATTGATTTTCTAATCAAAACCAAGAAAGTAGGTGCATCTCCAGAAGAAGTAGCTTCCTTCTTGAAGAATGCTTCTGGTCTAAATGCAGCTATGATTGGAGACTACTTGGGTGAAAGGGAAGAGTTATCTTTGAAAGTCATGCATGCATATGTTGATTCAATAAATTTTGAGAATATGAATTTTGGGGAAGCTATTAGGTTCTTCTTAAGAGGTTTCAGATTGCCTGGAGAAGCACAGAAGATTGATCGCATAATGGAAAAGTTTGCAGAACGATACTGTAAATGCAACCCAAGTTCTTTCACCAGTGCAGATACAGCATATGTTCTTGCTTATTCTGTGATTATGTTGAACACTGATGCACACAACAGCATGGTTAAAGATAAGGTATATTACTGATTATGTTCTTTGGAAGTTAAATGCAGCTACGCTAAAATGTGTCTCATTATATTAACAGATGTCAAAAGCTGAGTTTATTCGCAACAATCGAGGAATAAATGATGGAAAGGATTTACCAGAAGAATACCTTGGTTCTTTGTATGATCAAATTGTGAAAAGTGAAATAAAAATCAGTGCTGATATTTCTGCTCCACAAAATAAACAGACGAGCAGCATCAACAAGCTTTTGGGGTTTGACAATATTTTTAATTTGGTTAATTGGAAACAATCTGAAGAGAAGGCATTAGGTGCAAGTGATCAACTAATTAAGCACATCCAAGGGCAATTTAGAGCAAAGACTGGAAAATCAGAGTAAGAAAGATAATTGAATCTCAGATTTTTTGTATACAATATTCTGTTTTCAATTTATGCTTATTTGATTGGTGATTAGGTCTATGTTCTATACTGTCACGGATACTGCAATCCTAAGATTTATGATGGAGGCTTGTTGGGCTCCCATGATGGCTGCTTTCAGTGTGACACTTGACCAAAGTGATGACAAATCTGCCACAGCACAGTGTTTACAAGGTTTCCGATATGCAGTTCATGTCACCTCAGTGATGCTTATGCAGACGCAAAGAGATGCTTTTGTTACATCTGTTGCCAAATTCACGTACCTCCATTGTGCTGCTGATATGAAGCAGAAGAACGTTGATGCTGTTAAGGTGAATACTTTAAGTATATAGCCATTGGTAAACTATGTTATCTTGAAGATAATTGTATAGGTCATCTATTGAGAGCTGAGAGATAGTAACATGTTGTATCATATGTTGATATTTCTATGAATTTCCTTTTCATCCTCTACAATTCTGTTTGATATAATGCATATCTAATCCATAATTTGTTATTATTTTTATGGTTGGCTACAGACATCCAATAAAATAGATTAAAAGTTAAAATATTTTGAATTCTCTTAGCCATTGAATTAAAAATTGTAAGCAGGCAATCTTATCTCCTTTCAATGAACTAATACATGATCAACTTTCAGTCATGCAGTTTTTTTGCGTTTACTTACATACTAACATTTCAAAGACCACCACGAGCCTTATCTCAGAAGTGGCTCGGATGGGTATTGGCACCGGTACTGGTTTTGTACCAACAATCAGTAAGGTCTGAGCACAATGACCAGCTGTCTGATGGCTCATCTCCTCTGACTTTCTTGCAAATGTTTTTTTTTTTTGTGTTGTGTTTTGATGAAAGACAAATAAATATTGGTCGCACTAGCAATAAGGCATTCCATACCCTCCTAGATACTCTGGCTTAATTATTATAAATGAACATATGTATGCAAATGACCTTGTTGGTTTTGCTAAAGTCTGCTTGTTAAATCACTCATTACTTTTAATTGGTGGATGTCTGCCAATGGATTTTGAACATTAAGCTAAAAAGGTATGGCATGAATAAAATAGAATAAATCACAATGATTAAGCAACGAGATGGACTAAACAGCATAGAAAAGGCATATTTTTCTTCTGCCTTTTAAACCTCAATTACGGAGAAAATTAATTATTATTTGCATTGTCAACAATGAATCCAATTAAATCTAGATATATGTGCTTTTTAGTTTTGATTAGCTCTTACTTCTGTCATATGGTATATGGTGGAAACTAGATCAAGTAAAAATCATTCTGAAGGCCAAGTGCAATCTTTTGAATCTTGGGGTGCATGGCTGACACTCCTGTTCCTTTTAGGATTTTCATTTCACAGTAAAACCAATTTTGTTCATACTTAAATGCTTAGTTCAATAGTTGATAGTCCGTCAACAAATCTGCCATTGACTAGCAAAGTAAAAGATATAGCTGCATGAATACTGGTATTGTTCTTAGGAAAAATTCGTGGTAGATTCATTCTTTTTCCTCCAGGATATTTTTCGTTGCACTTAATTGACAGTCTTCTTTTTTTTTTTTAACCACATTTACTGCATTAACACAAATATATAAATCAAATCTAGATTTGAACATCTTGATGTTTGTATTGTTTGAATATCTCTTATTCCATTCTGCCTACTTTGGTAAAATCAGTATGTCTCAATTGTCAAAGAAATGAGTGTTTTAGACTTTTAGTATGTTTCTTTGTCAACAGGCTATAATATCAATTGCCATTGAAGATGGTAATTATCTGCAAGAATCCTGGGAGCATATATTTACATGTCTTTCACGGTTCGAGCATTTACAGCTGCTAGGAGAGGGTGCACCACCTGATGCTTCATTTTTTGTAGCACCACCTAATGAAGCAGAAGACAAAGCACAGAAAACATCATTTGTGAAGAAGAAAGGAAATGCTCTTCAAAATCCAGCAGTAATGGCAGTGGTTCGAGGGGGTTCTTATGATAGTGCATCTATGGGAAATAAGGCTTCAGCTTTAGTTACTCCAGATCAGATTACTAACTTCATTTCCAATTTAAATCTGTTGGACCAGATTGGTACTTTTGAGCTAAATCATATATTTGCTCATAGCCAAAGATTGAATAGTGATGCAATTGTAGCTTTTGTGAGGGCCCTGTGCAAGGTTTCTATGACAGAACTGCAATCTCCGACTGATCCTCGTGTTTTCAGCCTCACAAAAATAGTTGAAATAGCGTAAGATTCTTTTAATGGTTATTTAGAAAATGTCTGTGAACCCAATCTTTTTTCTTAATAAGATTACAAACTGTATAATCTGGCCTCACCTTTGCCTATGCAGACATTACAATATGAATCGAATCCGATTGGTTTGGTCCTGCATCTGGAATGTCCTTTCTGAATTTTTTGTTTCAGTTGGGTTATCAGAAAATCTCTCAGTTGCAATCTTTGTAATGGATTCATTAAGGCAATTGGCTATGAAATTCTTGGAGCGAGAAGAGCTTGCTAATTATAATTTCCAGAATGAATTCTTGAAACCTTTTGTGGTTGTCATGCAGAAAAGTGATTCGGCTGAAATTCGTGAGCTCATTGTTCGATGTGTTTCTCAGATGGTTTTGAGTCGTGTTAATCACGTGAAGTCTGGATGGAAAAGTGTTTTCATGGTATGCTAGATTTTTTTACTATTATTTTACCTTTCAAATTTCTTTTTCCAATTTGCCTTCATGGTGAGATATTTGGTTAAAACTTTGTAAATTTACTCATGTACATCCATCTGACATTAAAGCCTCACTTATTTTTAGGTTTTCACGACTGCTGCCTCAGATGTACGTAAGAGTATTGTGCTGTTAGCTTTCGAGACAATGGAGAAAATAGTTAGAGATTATTTTCCTTACATTACTGAGACAGAGACCACAACGTTCACTGACTGTGTGAAGTGCTTGATTGCATTTACAAATAGCAGATTCAATAATGATGCAAGCCTCAACGCTATTGCATTCCTCCGATTCTGTGCTGTTAAACTGGCAGAAGGTGGTCTCGTCTGCTATGACAACAATTCCGAGGGTCATTTAGGAAATGGAGATGGCTCGGATGGCAATTTGACTGAAAAAGATGACCATGTTTTCTTTTGGTTTCCATTACTAGAAGGTACTCATTTTCCCATTCCTTTTGCTTTCCGTGCTTTTCTCACTATACCATTGAAAATGTAGTCTGTACTAACTATCCAACAACTTTTCAGGTTTATCCAAGTTGACATCTGATACTCGGCCAACTATCAGAAAAGGTGCTCTAGAAGTACTCTTTGATATTCTGAGGGACCATGGTCACCTCTTTACTGACACCTTCTGGATTAACATCCTGAAATCTGTGGTTTACCCCATTTTTAGCAGCACACGTAATATAACTGTTGGTCAAGTTCTACTGGTTCATGATCCTCAGTTTCCAAATGATGATTCTACCAAATCTGAAACAGATACTTTGGCAGCAAAATGCTTGGTCGACCTATTTGTCAGATTTTTCGATGTTCTGCGCTCACAACTTGGGAGTGTTGTATGTATAGTTACAAGTTTTGTGAGCAGTCCCTACAAGCATTATGCTAATACAGGAATGGCTGCCCTACTCCATTTGACTGCTCATCTGGGAAGCAAGCTATCAAAAGAAGAATGGAAAGATATTTTGGTACCCTTAAAAAAGTCAGCTGCTTCGATGCTGCCTGTTTTTTCTAGCATCATAAGAATCATGCAAGACATTGAAATTCCAGATAGCGTGGATCAATATTCTGATCATGAATACATTAACGAGGATGAAGAAGAGGCTAATATGGAAACAGCCTCATATGCAATTGTCAGAATGAAGAACCACATAAGTGTTCAGCTCCAGATTGTACAGGTACCATTTCTTTTCTATTGCTATGCTCTCACCAGTTTATTTTTATCATAATCACTTTCTTCAATACGAATATCTAGTCCCAGGATGTTGTTAAATCTTTCAAACAATAACAGTTGCTCTCGAATAGCTCGGTTCTCAACTTGCCTTGCTGGTATCATGATTCTCATCGAATTAGCTTCTGCACATGCATATCATATTTAACTTTTAGATCAGTGATGTGACTTTAAACAAAAAAATTCAAATAAGTCTGACAAGTTGTTCCCCTGATGACAAATTTTAATTATTTTCTGCTGATAGGTTGTAAAGAAGCTTTATGAAGTTCATCGAAAGTGCTTTTCAGCAGCTCATGTTAGCATCCTACTGGACGTACTTACATCCATTGCTTCGCATTCAAGCGAAGTGAGCGGTGAAACCACCGTCCAACAGAAGTTGCAAAAAGCATGCTCCCTGTTGGAGGTTCCTGGTCCACCAGTCATTCATTTCGAGAATGAATCTTATGAGAACCTGCTCAAATTCTTGCAAACCGTACTCACTGAAGATCCCGTTCTGTCAAACGAACTGAAAATAGAATCACTCGTGGTGTTCGTTTGCCAAAAAATATTCAAGATCTACTTGAACTGTGCAGGACAACAACAGAACAATGAGACTTCAGATGCTGGTCCAACAGTTCGCTGGGTACTCCCTTTGGGCACTGCTAAGAAAGAGGAACTGGCTGCACGGACATCGCTACTTGTCTCGGCCTTGCAAGTCTTACATAGCCTGAGGCAGGATTCATTCCGAAGGAACTTACGCATTGTTTTTCCGTCATTAGTTAGCCTTATAAGTTGCGAACATCACTCCAAAGCAGTGCAGGATGAGCTACATGATATCTTTCAATCATCTATAGGACCACTGCTCATGAACATGTGATGTACACATAATTATCTCAATTTTTTTTATAAAAAAATTAGTCTTTAATTATTTTTTGCTCCTTCAGCCTGTGTGAAGATTTAGCCATTTTTTATGCCTCACTGTTCATAAACAGCTTAAAACATCATAAATTTTTTTTGCCATCTTTTAAGTAATGAACTGCGATGTATTCTAACATCAATTTTCTTATTGCAATTGCCAATGTGAGTTGGCAATGATTGTGTGTGAAAGAAGGAAAGGAACATGTCATCCCGTTTATTGTTTATTTCTATCAGAATAGCGAGCC
>JBAMHZ010068668.1:0-17251 GCA_037177395.1 Alpinia galanga
TATAGGACATAGAAAAAAAATTCAGTGTAGTAAAAATTGAAGGGAAAAAAAAAAGAAAAATTATCTTCTTATACAGTTGAAGACATACAAGAGAAAGAACAAGATAAAGAATCATCCTCCACCAAATAAAAAAATTCTTAGAGAAAGAAGTGACAATCTTTTTTTTTATTTCTATCAACTTTTATATAGGAGCTCTGACTTTCCTTACTGATAAATTTATCCATCTATCATATTTTTTTACAGAATGATTAGGGAACAAATATTGCATGAGATCTAATATGCTCTGATATATTTTCTCTTTGCTATATATGCATGAGACCATAATATTTCTGATGATTTATTGCATATGTCATATACATCAAGTATTTGGGAGCGGGTGATAAAATTTGGGAGAAGCCTGAGCCTAAAGGTGTTTGTTAGAAGCATTCTTCAGGACGAAGTGCATGCATAATTCATAAAAAGTTGTATGTATGTCTAAGAAAGTCATTTATATGACTTGAAAAGAATCACATATAAAATTTTTTATAAAAAAAATCATATGTAAATACTCGGAAAGACCTTATTACTTGGTAGAACTAGACTATAGTACTTAAGAGAATAAAAAATTCTTATCCAGAAATTTTAAATATTATTATTTATCTTAAATTAATTCTACCAGTATCATTATGAAAATTTTACATGTGGCGGAGTAGTGCTAGACAAAAAAATACTTTTAATACTTAAGAAAAACATATAATATTAGTTTAAAATAATTTAGATAATTTGAAAAATTTCCTTTAAAAAAGGTTATTTTTGACAGCAAAGAGAAAAAAAAAAGACAGAACTTATAAATATTGAAACGAAATAAACCATGAAATTTTCATTAGTAAAAAAAAAAAAAAGATCCATTCACTTTAGACATCTCTATCTGTCGATAAATTATGGTAAATTTTTCTAAGAAAATAAACTCTAAAAGATCGATTCTTATCCCATTAATTGTAAATTCCATTCCAATATCAACTCCGTTGGACCTGCAAAGATAAAACAGTTAAATGTGAATTAAATATTTAAAAAGGAAAGAAAAATCATGAAATTCTCAAGCATCGATGGATGGATTCCAAGTTCCTAGGTTTTGAATTGGTCAAACCTCCAGCGGTTTGACCCCCAAGGTGACAAGATTAATGTACTAATCCATCTAAATATGACAAATTAGCCACCTAATTGCTCCTACTAAGAACAAGAACCGCAACAAGATCCAAAGCCACAACAAAAAGACGGATAGTCCGATTTATTCCTGTCAAATGTTGTTTTCCTTTGTCCTCTCACTGGATAATTCATCTATTCTTTATTCACCGAACATAATTAAGCCAGATATTTTAATTATTTTTTAAATATTTTTTTTAAAAAAAAAAAGGTAAATAGAGGTGTCATTACAATTTTTAAAAATGACGTTATTTTTTTTTTTGGCAAAAAAAAAAATACATGGAGGAATACAACTCCTTTTTAAGGAATGGAATGGACTGCTTGTCATCCAATTCGTCTTCTTCGTCGTTGCTGCAAGCGTTAGCAGGGAGAAAGAGGCAACGAGAGAGATGAAGTACGTGTTGGTGACGGGCGGAGTGGTGAGTGGGCTGGGGAAAGGGGTGACGGCCAGCAGCATCGGAATCCTCCTACAGGCCTGTGGCCTCCGCGTCACCTCCATTAAGATCGGTACCCGCTTCGCTCTTCATGTCCCTCCCAAATCACACTACTTCGCTGTTCATTCAGAGGAAGCAAATAAAAATTTGAAAAAAAATTTCGCGGTATATTATTATTTTTTTAATTTAGA
The DNA here is from genome assembly GCA_037177395.1 of Alpinia galanga. Lineage (NCBI taxonomy): Eukaryota > Viridiplantae > Streptophyta > Magnoliopsida > Zingiberales > Zingiberaceae > Alpinia > Alpinia galanga. The sequence continues at coordinate 1,808 of JBAMHZ010068668.1, forward strand.
AAATAAAGATGATTTTTTTTTTATAAAAATCTAATGGACAGAGAGATATTTAAGATTATCTTCCTTGATTATAAATTTTCTTTCCGCCGCGGGCTGCGATCCCGTTCGAATCATTTTTATACAAACTGCGGCGGGGACGGCTCCGCGTGGCCGACTGGCCGCGTGGGGCTACCTCGCCTCGTGTGGGCAGGCGGCCGCCGTGGGCGGAGCCTCCCCTCGTGCAGGCGGGCGGGAGGCCGCCGTGGGCGGAGCCTCCCCTCGCTCAGGAGGGAGGGCGGCGGCTCGCTTTCCTTCCTCGATCTATCTTTCGGAGTAAACAGGCTAGGTGTTCATTTTCTTGCATCATTCTCGCTGTAAGGTCCATCAAGATCGTTTCTTGAATCGCATTTCCCCTTCTTTTTTTTTCCCTTTAAAAACTGGAATTTTTTTTCTTCTCTTCTTCTTTTTTACGAAGGCCGTACGCAGCCGGGTGATGTAATAGGGACACTGGAAGTTGTGTTTGGATGCGAAGATTTGGGAGAGATCGTTGCAATACAGGTCTTTCGATGTGCATCCCCTTCAGTATTATCTGGGCCTCATCTCGAACATAGATGCCTGATTCGCTTTTTCTTATTCAGATTTGCTATATAGAAAATTCGTTTGACTGAAAGGCTCTTTGTTTCAACTTTGACGGGAAAAATACACTGTTGTAGATGTTGTAACGTGCTTGTTCTTCTTCTGATTTGCTATTGTCTTTTCATCTTTTCCAGTGCTTGTGTTTTGTCACTTAGTTTTCTTTTTTTTAAAAAATTTTTTGTAAGAGATAATAAACAACATGGAAAAAGTCTTCATATCTTTAGTTTGTATCACTTATCTTAAATTGCCATCTCTGTCATTGTGGACTTGTGCAGATCCTTATCTAAACACTGATGCTGGGACCATGTCTCCATTCGAGCATGGGGAAGTTTTTGTGCTAGATGATGGCGGAGAGGTAATAACCATTTCAGATATCTCTGACGCGTGTCTTGAAATCTAGAACCAACTTAATTTTCATTTAAGGATTAGGCTTCTATTGTGTTTTCTCAAATCTAGAAACCTTAACTTTTTGTGCCCAACTCTTGTCCATGAACGGGTTGGTAATCATTTCCTTCTGTGGCTTCATTTCACTTCTAGTGGTGACCTTTCTTTTGCTTCATGTAATAGGTGGATTTGGATCTAGGAAATTATGAACGCTTCCTTGACATCAAGTTAACTCGCGATAACAATATTACAACTGGAAAAATATACCAGGTGACTTTATGCCTTGTGTATTGATGGTCCTCACTTTGTAAAGTTACTTCAATTTTCTTTGGTTATTTTGGTTCTTTAAGAATTACTGTCATTCTCTTCTCATAATATATCTATTTTTTGTGACAGTATGTCATTAACAAAGAGAGGAGGGGGGACTACCTAGGAAAAACAGTTCAGGTGTCTCACATTAATGAACAAATTGTACCTGCTCACTAAAAAATTGGTTACTTTCTCAGTATCCCTTTAAACCTGTCTTTATTTGTTTTGAAGGTTGTGCCCCATATTACAGATGCCATTCAAGAATGGATTGAACGTGTGGCAATGATACCCGTAGATGGCACAGATGAACCAGCTGATGTCTGTATCATCGAATTAGGCGGAACTATCGGTAAGGTTTCTTCAGGAGTTCTGTTTTTTAAGGTTTCTTCAGGAGTTCTGTTTTAATAAACACAAACTATAGTAGTCACAAGATACCACAACTATCTGATCAAATCTTACTATTGGAAGTTATAATTACCTAAATACTGCCATATTAATCCAAGTATGCATCCAGGAGAAACATTACTTCCAATAATATTAACTGTGGATATCTTAATTCAGGAGACATTGAATCAATGCCATTTATAGAAGCTTTGGGTCAATTCTCTTACCGTGTAGGTGAGAAGAATCTGCAGCCAATTACTCAATATGTTAGTTTTGACAGCTTATTTTAAATGTTCTTTCATGTACAAGATTTCTGTTGTTCATAACAGGGCCTGGTAACTTCTGTCTGGTTCATGTCAGTCTTGTACCAGTTCTCAAATCAGTCGGAGAACCAGTAATGACTACAAAGTTATGCAGCTGAATGTATTTCTCCAAATTGTTATGGCTAACACTTTCTTTTTATTCTGTAGAAAACTAAACCAACACAACATAGTGTTAGGGGATTAAGAGGACTTGGGCTAACCCCACATATTTTAGCTTGCCGCAGTGAGAAGGTCCCTATTAAACTCTCATTTCATCATTTCTAGCCTCTTGTATGTTGCCACTGCTTTCTTTTCCTTTGCCATTATTGATCTTCAAAAGTTCAATTTGATGTTTTTTTGCAGCCCCTTGAAGTAAATATTAAAGAAAAACTTTCACTTTTTTGCCACGTTCCAGTAATTTTCTCAACTTTTTCTCATCAAAATTTTTTCTCTGTTGTTTACTCTAGAATGAGAGTGCTAATTTTTATCATATCAATCAACTATTTATTTCCTTTAGGTGGAAAATATTATTACACTCCATGATGTTACGAACATCTGGCACATTCCATTGGTTTTGAGGGTAGAGTGTACTTTTTGTTTTCTGATAATACCATGAGTAATCTCCATTGAAATTATCTCTAGCCATTATAACATTCATATTAATAACGGTCATGGCCTGCAGGAGCAAAAGGCTCATGAAACCCTTCTGAAGCTATTAAACCTTCAAGGGTCAGTATGATACAGAGCTAATTCTGTTCCAATATGGTCACTTGTTCCCTCTCTCATATGTTGACTTTAACTTGTATAGATGCACTAAGGAACCTCAATTGGTAGAATGGATGGGTAGAGCTAAACTCTGTGATATGTTGCATGTTCCGGTGAGTTATCTTCTTTCCTCTCTGATTCTTATATTTGTTACAATGGGAGTTAAAAATATTTACTATTTAAATGTTTTCTTTTTCAGGTGAAGATTGCTATTGTAGGAAAATATACTGGTCTTCCTGATTCTTATCTCTCTGTACTGAAGGTGAATGTTGATGTCAATTTGTTCTTCTAAGAACAGTGGTTTCCATCAATACTTGTAGCTCTGTGCACTTTAGTGCTGCCATTGTTGGGATTGGCAACTCTTCAGTGTTATTTCTTATAAAAAAATGGAGTGCTTTCACTGATTTCGTGAACATCATGTATCCTATCCCCTGCTCAAAGTCTCAAACTACAGCCTCCTTTGTGAAATTGCAGGCTCTTTTACATGCTTCTGTTACTTGCCGGAAAAAACTTGTCATAAATTGGGTCCCCTCGTCTGATCTTGAAGAAACTTCTGCAGAAGAAGTTTGTTTTCATGATACTCTAAAAGCTCTTCCCTTAAAAATGCTTGCTAGCGTTTTTCTTGTTTCAAAATTTATAATAATTTTTATTGGCACAGACTCCTGATGCATACAAAGCAGCATGGAGGCTTTTGAAGGTGAACTTGTTTTTACTTAAGAAATCAATGTCAGATATTTCGAAGTGCATTTTCCATCTTCTTAACTTTTGTTTCACTCTAATGTAGTTTATTGTTGCAGCAATCTTAAAAGTCTTTTGTTTCAGAGTGCAGATGGCATACTAGTCCCAGGAGGTTTTGGAGACCGAGGGGTGGAGGGTAAAATTCTTGCTGCTAAATATGCCCGTGAAAACAAAGTCCCGTACCTCGGTATTTGTCTCGGGATGCAGATTGCTGTCATAGAATATGCTCGCTCAGTCCTGAAGTTGAGGGAGGCAAATAGCACAGAGTTTGATCCTGATACAGCTACTCCTGTTGTTGTCTTTATGCCAGAGGTAACTCTCGATTCCCGCATTTCCATCCTGTTTTTAAGGTAATATTTCATGATCTTTTTATACTGTATTAACATAAAAGGGTTCCAAAACTCACATGGGAGGTACAATGAGACTTGGATCAAGGAGAACTTTTTTTGAACTTGCTGATTGCAAATCTGCTAAGTTGTAAGCACAGAAGTATCTTTTAACAAGTAATGTTTTCATATTTAGTGTTTAAATAGGTAATTAACTTGTTATGTCTTCCGGTTTCTTTAGGTATGGAAAAGCAAACTTTGTTGACGAAAGGCATCGACATAGATACGAGGTTTGCTTTCTTTCATCTTGCTGATTAGAGAAGTTTAATAACTAGAAGTCTAATATGACAACGGAGTTTGCTTAATCTTCTCTGGCTATGTTTTTTTTCCCTATAGTTCTGAGTTATAATTTTACAGGTAAATCCTGAAATGGTAACGGAATTTGAAAAGGCTGGTCTTGCTTTTGTTGGTAAAGATGAGATTGGAAGAAGAATGGAGGTAGGCATCTAGAGGATTTTCTTACACTTGTGAATTTCATATTCTTTTTCTGAGTTTTGTTATGTGTGTATATATATATATCTTTTATCATCAATGGTGCAGATTATTGAGCTGCCCACACATCCTTACTTTGTCGGCGTGCAATTTCATCCAGAATTCAAGTCTCGACCAGGGAAACCCTCTGCTGTTTTCTTAGGTATGCAGCATATAGAATCTTGCATAATTTCAAGACGCTAAGCCAGTTTTGTGTTCAAATCAGCACACATGCCTCAGTTTTAAATGCAAGATAAAAAGTTGTATCAATTATTGCATGGCTAATACTCAAAGGATCAGTGCCTTGTCTCAGATGACAACCAAATGCGAAGTGATCTTCGCTCTTCATATACTCCTTTCTGGAGGAAAGGAAAAAACTTCTAGTTATATATATCTTTGGATGCTACCAAGTTTTCCATCTCAATATTGATGAGAGTAGAAAAGTGACTGCCACGTACAGATACTTTCTACTTGAATGTTCATCCCGCATCCACTGTGATTAAGCATTGCATCTTCGCCACAGTGTTCTCTATTTCAATTTTTAGGAACACTTTTCTAGCCTATTAACTTTACATATAAAGTGTGACCTTGAATCTTTGTCTCCCTGCTTCCTTGTTTATGATCATTAAATTTCTGCATAATCATTTTACGTTTTTCTTTTCAAGCATCTCGTACACCACCAGGGATTCAGAGCCTAGTGCACTTTGAGTGCTTTCTTTTAGGAAATTAAAGGAACAATTTTAAATATTTTTTAAATCTTAGTTAACATTCTTCTTGACAAACACTCTCTTATAGGTTTAATAGCAGCGTCATGCGGCCAGCTAGATTTTTGGTTGCAAGCTTCTGGTCAACCGAGCAACTTAAGAACTCATCCTTCCAGTAATGGTTTCCCCAAAATGTACCAAAATGGCTTGAAGAAATCTCCCAAAAGTCTGCTTAATGGGAATTTCCACTCCAATGGAAATGGTGTTCATGTCTAACGTTTGAATATATAGTTAACCTCCTTGATATTATTGTGGCTTTTGTCTTGTGGTTTTCTTGTCAGATCTGTTCTTCCATATTTGCATGTGCTTTGTACAGTTAGTTGATTATGAAATCGAGTAAGTGCTCCAGTGTTTTAATAGGGAGCAACGGTGACCTTGCCATCAGTTAGAGTTTCAGGTGTAGCCTCATTTCTTCTAATAAATGTTTGATTTTGACTTGGTGAGCGAATCAGGTGTATCAGTTTGAGAGAGAGGAGATTCATGTGACATTATAATCTGTAATGTTGTAATATTGTTATCTTATACATGATCATGCCTGCCAGTTTTATTCTATCCTAATGTTTCTAAATCATGATGCCTCGCGGGGCTGTTGATCGTTTCTAATCTGCATTTGCAAATGAGAATCGGCAGAGAGGGCAGGAACAGCTCCGCCTCAGCCGCTCCGGCTCCTTCAGACACGCTGCTGCAGGCTGCTATTCACGCCAGAAGATCCACCGGAAGAACGTCGTAGACGGGGCCGGGGGCCGGGGGCCGGGGGCCGTCAGAACTGACGACGAAATGAATGTCAGCAATGCGCGCGGCGGCGAAGATGGTGCCGGCGAGGAGGGAGAGCAGGAGCACGAACGCGAGGACGAGGCTGTTGGAGCTCGGCGGGCCGGCCCCAACCATCAGCCTCCTCCCCCTGAACCCTGATGATTTCACCTATTCTCGAACTGCAAGAGAGAGCAAGACTTGAGGAAGAAGCAATTTCCACACCGCGAACATCAGGAGAGAGCAAGACTAGTCGTCATTCTCATTGTTCCTCGGAAAACTGACAGCCAGATAGCTCGATTGATCACTAACCGGGATTGAGATGGAAGTGCTGGGCAGTTGCTATTGGTGGGTGCAAAATGCCCGTCTTAGATGCTCTGCCATTACCATCACACAACTGGACAAGGTTCTCTTTAATATTTTCACTGAATCTACCAAACTCGGAATATGATGAAGCATGTAACAGACTTGAAAAAAGAAGAGGAAAAAAAAAACGACATTGGAGTGGAGCAGAAGAGATGCTACATAATTTGTTTGGTGCACCAACCTGCTGCTGCCTTTGAAAAAACGATACGGTGAACACGTTCACCAACTACGAAGTAGTAGTTTATACGAGACATATATCCTTGAATTTCATTAATACAGTTCTCAAAACGTATAATTTTAGCATATAAATATATAATAAACATTATGGTATCAACGTTCAATTTATTTATAATATTTATATCGATGACGTTTCAAAATTAGTGACTATTTAACCGCCCGATCGACGAAGCTGCGACATAATTTGTGTTCCAAAGGGATAAAACAGCCATGCACTGAAAGAAGCAGGGCATGCTTTGGATATAGCCTAAACTAACAAAGGCTGCCAAGAAATTAGATTCTATATTGACAAGACCAACGCCGCTGTGCGCCTGTGCCTTGTGTTCTTCCAACGCCAAAATTAAAGGCGCCTGTGAATTTTGAAACAAACTTTTTTGGGGGACTGATGGACTATTTTAATGGTTTAGCCATTGAGCATGCATGGGTTATTACAAGATGGCTGCAGAAATAAATAAAGATAGATAAAGCGAGGGCAATAATTGAGAAGAGATGGCACGGCATAATGGTATGGAAATTTGGTAGTTATGTGATATATATTTTCTTCTTAAACTTTATGATGCTTAATATTTTTTATACTGCAGTGAAGACCCATTAGTAGAAGGAAACAAGAATCGATGAAAATTCTCAGTCCAGTCTCAGTTTGAGCTTCCTTAAATATTATAGAAAGAGTTATTGTACATTTTTACAATGATTTGAAAGAAACTAAACAGAGACCTTCATAGTCTGTTTGAAATTCGACCGTAAGCAGTTCAAGAACAAGGTTCACACAAACAACAGATATTTAGAAGCAAAATAGGAAACGATTCGAGAGTTGGGATTCAGAAAAAAGCAAGGCGAACACATACATAGCAATTTCCCTACTAAAAATCTGGTTGTTGTTGTTGTTTTTTTTTTTTTTTTGGGTTTGATCATGAAGATGAAGAAGGCCACTAGTTGGCAGGATTGTTGGAGCACTAACGACAAAAGAAATTAGAGAACAGAAGAGATGAAAGAAAATTGCTTTTGGTGTCAAGAAACGAGATCAATCGAGGAAAGAAGATAGAGTGAGTATTCATTAACTTTTTTGATTTCTGCAGAAAACAGGCTTCTTTGTTCCTCTCTGTCTTACTTTGCTTTTTCACTCAACTCCAAACTCCCCAAACACTTTCTCCGAGAAAACTCATGAATCTCCTCACTGAGCTCTTGCTCTCATGGCTGTTGTTTTCATCATTCTCTTGTTCTACTTCATCTTCTGCTTCTTCTTCTTCACTATCATCGACACAACCCTCATCGCCGAATTCACCAACAATATTGTCGCCAGACAAATGCCCTCCATCCACTTCCATGAATCGTTTCGCTTCCGAGCTCAAGATCTCCTCGCCCGCGGCCGCCGCCGCCGCCGCTGCCGCCAAGTCGCAGCCTTTCCGCTCCCTTTGCTTCCGGCGGCGCCCGCGGCCGCGCTCCCTGCTCTCCAGGCTTTCCTCGACCACGTCGATGATGCGATGAATGACGTGCCGATTAGGCGACGCGTCCCACCGAGCCCAGAAGCTCTTGTAGCACCCGAAGCAGTCGCAGCCCAGCTCCGGGGGATGCGCCCGCCGCCTCCACTGCTCCCTCCACCTCCCACCGCCGGACAGCATGTAGGCTAGGACCTCCTGCTCCCCCGCCGTCAGCGTCGCCGCCAGGGCCATCACTGCCGCAGGTAGCGCCGCCAGGTGTCCTCGCGGCGCCGGCGCAGGGTGCACCTTCCCCTTCCCGTTGCCGAGCTTCTTCATCTCCCCGCCGAAGAGCAAAGCCAAAAATGAAAAAAGAAAAAGGGTTCAGTTTTTGAGGCAAGAAGAAAGGTAAAGATGTCTCCTTTAGCGATGATAAGACGTCGAAATGGATATTTGGTGAGGAAGAGAACTGAAAGGAGAAGTAAGAAGTGACAGAGCAGATTTAGCTCCTCTGTACGAAAAACATTAAAAATCTAGTAATACTGCTTGTTTTTGTTGACTGAGTTAACGGGCTATGCTACGGTTTTGGGGGAAGGTGAAAGCAGAAGGAATCAATGCATGACGAGATGGCGGACACTGTACGCAGTCCGTTTGCATTTATTAAGAATGGATGGAACAAATTAAAATTTGGAAAACAGATCGATGCTTGCAGTCGCATTCTAATTGGTTAAGCAAACAGATATTCGTCACTCTGGATGCTTCGAATCTGTGTCTGTCTTCCACGACTATTCTCCAATCAAGCATTTGCTACTGGAATCCATGGCATCAAGTACACAAGCTTCTTCATATTTATTCGTCAAATGAATTGTGTATTTGTTTTTTCCCCTTACCCTTTTACTTATTTGGATCAGAAAGTTGTAGACAGAAACGTTCTGTAGATGTTAAAATAAGTTTTAATCATTATGACTTGCTAGAGTACACATTTGTTCGCCATCATCGTCATGACTTTCTAGTTCAAGAGTATGATACAAACAAAAATATTACTTTGGCAGTGTAGTGGATGTGTATCATTGAATGACAACGACTGTGGTTTATCTTTATTTTATAGAATTCAGATATTTTTATAAATTAGCTGATTTTAATGTCATAAATGCTTTACCACTAGATGTAATATAGTTCATAGACTACTTTGGAACATAAGCTTAATTATACCTTTGTCGTCTCTCTCATAGGTTCAACGGAGTTGCTACTAACACCTACAATAATGAGGTAGAAATTTGTCCTTAAAAATTAATATTTATGTTTAGTTATCATAATTTATCTTTCTTACAATGATTATAAAATCAACTGATATCAATGAATCATTTTTCTTTTACAGCAATTAATTATGCCTCTAATTGGATTAAGCTATATATAATTTCTCTGAGTAGTTTAGGCTGTTCTTTGTTTAGTTTCTGCAGAAGAGTTATTATGAGTATGTCAAACTTATTTTATAATAGGATTTCAGATATTATTTTCATAATTTTGATGTTGAGATATAAATAGTTAAGGCATGGTCAAAATGTAAACTTCCACCGTTCATTGAGTGCCCAAAACAAGGAAGAAGGAGATGCCCCGAGTCCAAAAATAACCATCATCTTCCCTTTAAATATCATCCACCTCTTCCTTCCCTTCCTCGTCAACCAATTAATTATAATAATTCCGGCGAACGAAGTCGGCGTCGATCGAGAATGGCCGCCTCCCTCAAAGTGGTGGCCGTCCTCGCTCTGATAATCTGCGTGGCTTTCATGGAATCGAGCGTCGTCCCCGTGGACGCCCGCCCGCTGCCGGCGAGGATGGTCCTCGAGGCTGCGCAGGAGAGCCAAGGGGTGGCGCCGTCGGCCGTCATGGTGACGGAGCCCGCGGCCGATGAAGACGCAGATGAGGGCTTCGAGTTTGACCAGGAACTGGTCGTTTTGGGCCATTAATTAAGCAAGTTATAAATGTTTGATTTGGTTCGTGAGGTGGTGATCTACATTGAAATGTTCATTAATCTGATAAAGTTTTGTGCCTCCTTCCATTCTTCGCGTTTGAGTTTGTTTGGCATGCGGTGGTGATCTACATTGAAATGTTCATAAATTGTCTTTAAACACGTTGAGATCTAAATTCAATGTCTTTGAGAAGCAAAATAAGAACAATAAAACAAATATGGGAAATTAAAGGAATAATGTCAGGTAAAGTATTTTCATCGATCATTAAAATATTGTCATCCATGAAGTATTTTCATACTGTAGCAGATCTTTCGAGATGTGTTCGGAGATCGTTAGGGGAGAAAGCTGCATGCAAAGAGGGAAATTTTCTTCTGTGAGAGCGCATTTTGTTGTCCGGGGACGAAGAGGTCAAGCTGCAGCGGCAGAAGAAGAATAAGAACAAGAGCTGGAGCACAGATTTTCCAGCGCCTGCACTGCATCCTTCATCGAAGGCCTCCCCTGCGGCGACGTAGCGCAGCAAGCAAGCCCTAGCTTGAAGCACCCTAACAAGGCCTCCTCCTTGCCCTCCACCTCGCCGCGTATGGCGGCGTCCACCATCCTCACAGCCCGGTTCCGTTCCTCCGCGACGAAGCCAGAGTTCATGCGACAGAGCTCCAGCTCCGAAAGCACCCGCCCCGCGATCAGCTCCAGCAACACCTTCCCGAAGGCGTACACGTCCCACTTCACGCTGGCCTTCAGGTTCTTCAGCGACTCCGGAGCCTGGTAGGGTGGCGAAGCGAATCCCGATGCGGAGGACGCGCAGCCGGCGGGTGGATTGGATCCGGCAGACGCTGACAGATCCGGTAAGCTGATCGAGGAGTGCGTGGAGCGTTTGCTCCCGAACTGCCGGGTTGATGGGCCAGCGCCGGCCATCACTCGATCGAGGCCGAAATCTCCGATCTTGGCTTCCATGTCGGAATCAAGGAGAATGTTGCTTGGTTTGATATTGCCGTGCAAGGTCTTCTTGTCGTGGAGATAGGCGAGCCCCCTCGCCACGCCTCTTGCGATCCGGAGACGCGTTTCCCAACTCAGATGTAACGCCGACGAACCAAGCTTCTCTGCATAAAAAAAAATCGTTTTAATGACAGGCTAAGTTTCGCGATTGTGCAAACATTTTTAGGATTTTGATTTCGTATCTAGAAATTCATAGAGGGGAAAGAAAGAAAGGAGCGTACTGCTAAATATGATGTTGGCGAGGCTGCCATTGGTTGCGTAGTCGTGGATGAGAAGCTTCTCGTCGGAGCCCCAGTAGAATCCCCGGAGACGAAGGAGATTTGGATGTCGAAATTTGGCGATGCTGCGGACCTGCGCATCGAATTCCTTGTACTTTTTGACAAGGCTGCTCTCCCCGATCCGACGCACAGCCAAGGTAGTGCCGTTGGCGAGCACCGCCTTGTAGGCGATACTCGACGCGCTTGCTCCGAGGATGTAAGCCGAGGCCTTGAGCAGAGTCTCCATTTCCAGGTTAGTCTCGCCGTCCACAATGACAAGAGTAGCCTCGGCATGTTGCTTCTTCGGCTGCAGGTGGTTGGATTTGCCGTCCTCCCCCTCCTTCGCGCTCTTGAACGCCGCGCCTTCCTCTTCCTCTTCCGCCTCCGTCTCTGGTGACTCCGACGACTCTGATGTCTCCTCAGTGTCGCCTCCGTCGCCGCTTTTCTTCCTCAAACAACAAGATAATGACCTGATCACACTGCACTCGCTAGCGTCAGCTGCTGCTGTGCCCGCTGGAGACGGCGGTTGCCGTTCGTTCTTCAACCAGTTGCCTCCAACATCATTCTGCTGTAGTTCTTGTTGCTGCTTTTGCCTCTTCCTCCTCTTCACATAGTATGCGTACAAGAATACTGCGGAGAGGATCGCTATGCCAACGAAGTCCCCCACCGTGATCAAGATAACCGCCAATGGTCGAAGCGATCCTCGGCTAGCCGTGCTCTGCCGTGCAGTAGCAGGAGTGGCTCCGTCCGAATTATTGGGGAATGCCGCAAAGGCAGGGGGAGATTTAGGCGGATGCAGGGTCACGTTGGAGGTATTGGGAGGAGCGTTGGAAAGAGAGGATGGGATGATGCACCGGTTCCCGAGCGGCCTGCCGCAGAGGCTAGGGTTCCCAGCAAAAGCCATCGGTTTCTCAGAACCGAAAGCGCCGAGGTGTGGTATCACTCCCATGAGATTGTTGAACGAGAGATCCACCGTCGCATTTGCTGGAATTCTCGCCCCCAGCTCCGGCGGGATCGAGCCAGAAAGTCGGTTGTAAGACAGGTTCAAGTAACGGAGCCTCGCGCCGCCGAGTTCCGTTGGCAGGGAGCCGTTGATGAGGTTGGAACTGAGGTCCAAATACTGTAGCATCCTGAACCCGCCGACAGGAAGCTCTCCGCAGAGGTAGTTGTCGAAGAGGGAGGCGACAGTGAGGTTCGGCAACCGCGAGAGCTTCAATGGCAAACTACCAGTCAACGCGTTGTGGGAGAGATTGAGCACCTGGAGGTTGCTGCTGTTGGTGCATTCGTCGAAGTCCGGAAGCTCGCCGGAGATGGCGTTGTTGGCCAGCAAAAGCACGCGGAGCTCGGAAGCGTTGAAGAGGGCGTGCGGGAGTGTGCCGCTGAGCTTGTTACCGGAGAGGTCCAGATGGCGGAGGTGTTCGACTAAGCCGAGCTCTGCGGGGACGGAGCCCAAGAGCTGGGAGTTAGGTAGGACCAGGCTGATGACTCTAGAAGCCATGGAAACCCCCACATTGTGGCGGCCGCCGCCGCCACCGCCACCGCCACCGCCACCAACGCAATTAGCAGGGGGACTCCAATTGAAAGCAGTTGCCTCCGGGAATCCCATGCAGACGACTCCATTCCAAGAGCAGGGCGTATCATCGTAGAGGTTCCAGTCGCTAAGCACGGCCATAGGATCGCTGAGAACGGAGTACTTGAACTTGAGCAACAGCTCTCCATCCCCGTTGAGGCCCAGCGCGACGCTCATCTGCAGAAGAAAAATTACCAGCAAAGTAACAGATCTAACATTGGAAGCCTCCCAGTCGTTCTGGAGCTTGCAACTTTTTGAGCTCATGTTGGTGCTTCCCTGGAGTAAATCATGCCTCGGTGACTGAGTGGTGAAGGGGAGAAGCCTCCGACATTCGTTTGCAGGGAAAGATGAACTCACAAATTTGCAGAAGCAAAGAGATAAGGAAAGGATGCAAACTGAACTAATCAAACTCTAGACTGCTACGGTTAGGAATGTGTGAAAGATCATTTTTTTAAGGGGCAGGCAGATGCTGCAGTCCAATTTGCAATCAACAAAAGATCGAAATGGAGAGGAAATAAGGAGGGGGGAAAAAAATCTAAACTTAGGCTGCTACCGCCAGTGAGAGCGACGCCTGCAACGTTTGTTTGTAGGGGGAAGAAGAACTCTGCAATTTGTGGCCTCCTGAAGAGCTTCAGCTAGACGTGAAGAGGAGAGAATAGGAAGGGAAACGGCTGACACTGGTAGCAATGCATGTGAAGGAAAGCGAGATGGATCCTGGGGAAGAGAGCAAAGCAAATGAAGCTAAAAAAAAAAAGAAAAAAATTACATCACTGCTCATTAAGAGGGGCATTCACTCTCTGCTGCACCCTCAGTATTTTTTAACCTGGAACAGCGTAACGGACACTCACTCTCTGCTGCACCCTCAGTATTTTAGCTGGCTCGCTTTCTTCCTCCTATTCCTTGGTCACTTTGGCTCAGGGCTTACCTAATGAACCAACGGGCAAAAAATGTACCTACCATAAGCGTCACTAGGAGAATCTTGCCGATCGAAAATGGACATGAAGGAAGGTATTCACGAATGAACCAGTGAAGATGGAGCCATCAATTTTGTAATGAAGTGAGGGAAATAAAACAGAGATCGCCATTTTCTTCTTCCTCATCTTCTTCTTCATCTCATTTGTTGCTAAAAAAATAAATACAGCAGCACTTCATGATATGAAACGATCCTAATAAATCTTTTTAAAATTTTAAAAACTCTAAGATATTAGATGAAATTTGAATATAAAAAATGGTGTTGACCATAAGAATAATTTTTATTGATGCTATCTATGATCGAACAAATTCCGTAGCTTAGCTTTAATCCCACTGAATCTTTAATGTATGTTTTACTCCACATATTCTTCATAGGTTCAATTTTGTCTTTCATGGGGTCTAGTGCAAGTCAAGGTCTCATATTGTATCCCATCCCGTACGCGTTTGTAGCCTTTAAGCTCCTTTATTTTAAGAAGAGATGAAGAAGCAAAAACAAAATCAGGCTTAAGCAAGCTAGGGCTAGTCAAAGTTGGCGTCACATTAGACAATAAAATAGCATGGGGTAGCAAGGTTGCCATCACTAGCATCTAGACAAGGCTCTGGTTAGTTTTTTTTTTTTTTTTGTGATTCCTCGTATTGGAACTGGTGTGATCCTCGGCATCTCAAACAGCAGTGGTTCTGACAAAATATACCTACAGATGATGAACTTTCTGCTTGCGAGTTGCTAGCTCGCCCACTTAATTCCATGTCGATTTTAGGACCTTGTTCAAGGGAAGGGAATCTTCCTTTTCTACCTCGTGGTCAACAGCCTTAAGCTTAGAGTTCGATGATGTATTGATCAGGTTCAATTGCAGTAAAGAAAAGTAAAATCGGTCTAGCAGTCGAAACCCTAGTCTGAGTCATTAAAATCAAAGATTAATAATGGGGAATGTTTAGGTCAAAATAAGGAGATGAACCTGCCGATGCCAATGAAGGTATGGCCGTTCCAGACCGTCGTCACACGTTCACCTCCAGGAGCCCCTCGACGAGAGGAATCTGGAACGAACAAGAATAGTAAAGGGCAAACTAAAGGGAAGATAGATCGATCCCAAATTTTATTTAGGCTAAATATATAATGTAATGGGATGTGTAATGTAATGTAATGAAATGTGTATTACATTACTTGGTTATATAATGTAATTTAATATTTGATTACAATAGTGATTACATTCGATTGTTTGATATTCACTGGTCACCGGTGATGGTCGACGGCGGCGGTGACGACCAGCGTTGATTTATGTTGACCTTGTAATGTAATGGGATTACATAGGTTTTAGCCCGTAATTCAGATTACAAGATATATAGTTTGTTTTGTAATCCGGATTACGAACTATCTTGTAATGTAATCATGTCAAACAAATAAATATTGGATCTTTGATCGCCGCTAGAGGGGGGGTGAATAGCGGTTTTTCCCAATTTTATGTCGTTGGCTTGGTTCGATTGCGTTTGTGTCTACAATTCTTCTTAGGCGCAGCGGAATATATAGAAAAGCGATAATAAACAAGAAACACAAACACAACACAAAATATAACGTGGTTCGGAGCCCTAGCTCCTACTCTACGGCGATTCGTAAGGTGAATCACACCACAAACACAAAGTTCACTACCTTTGCCTCCTTTTGGCTCAAACCAAAGTGGAGCAACCTTTTACAACAAGTTTACAAGCTACAATAAGAAATATAACAAGTATTACAACAATAACGAAATACAAGTAAAGAAACACTTTACAAAATGAAGATCTTTGTTGTTGTAGCTTGC
>JBAMHZ010068979.1:0-30487 GCA_037177395.1 Alpinia galanga
AACCTCTTTCTTAGCTATTGTATACTTTTTTAAGTTTTCCTCGTTCTTACAAATATATACTTCCTTATAGGCTGTTCGTTTTTTCTTCATTTTCTCCTTCACTTTTCCTCGTTTTTCCTGGTTCTCAAATATAACAATAAAATATTAAAACCCTAAATCATAAAAATAATCAAATGATGATGGAAGAGTTAAATAGTAGATTACATATATATATTAGGCAACTTATGTAACAAATAGTAAATAATAAGTATTTATATTGAAACATATAATATAATAAAGACAATGATACTTCTATTATATATAACAAAAAGTAAAATAAAAATGGTAGAGAGTATAAATACTACTTAATAAAAGCATGATAATAAATACAATAAAATTGTAAAATAAAACAATAATACTAAGAAGTACACTTAATAACAAAATGGTATTAAGAACCAATATATGATGAAAATATTTGAAGAAATAAACTATAAATATAAAAAATATGAAGAGTTTTTTGTTTGCATTTTTTATCCATCTAGACAAGCAAACACAAGATATATTTTTCACTTAGGAATAGTCACATACAGGAAAATCAACTACTTTCCTTGAATATATTTTCCTTTAATATTCTACATGAAATAAAGAGCTTAAAGAGTATCTTACTTTCAATGACTAGAAAATCCTACAAGGACTAAACATGAGGCATACCTTTTCCCAATATGATTTCTGTAGGCCTCTGCTCTTGCCATGTATCTTCAAACTTGTGTGAAGTGCTTTTAGCCCATGCCTTATAATGAACTGCACAATGAAAAGTCATCAATGAACTAAATGTCTGGACCATACCGTCTTCAGAAGCCATACCAGCCACAAAACAAAGAAGCCAATTGCAATAAACAAAAAAACGCATAGTACTTTGTGAGATAATTTAAGGCTTAATGTCATATAGATATAGGTTGTGAAGCATACGATAGATAACATGCACATGAATGATACTCTCTTATTGTCTGCTGGAATCACATAAAGGTACTAACTTACTAAGATTTTAAAATACTTCTGATATTAGATTTCCTAAAAGGTCTCTCGCGTTGTACATCCTCACAGCAAGCCAAAGACTAAAAATGAATGAAGTATTACTAAATTCTGATGGTAATTCTAGTTTCAACTTTAAGCACTGATAACAAAACTTTTATACTTGATCCAATGCACCATAACTTAATTTGTGCTTCATAATAGCGCCTGAGCACCATAGGTAGTATTTCATACTCAAAAAAGATGTGTTTCAAACTAAGGGAGATTTTAAATTTTCAAATAGGAAGTTTAGACTTTACAAGTTTCTAAGAAGTGTTATTTTTTATCTTAAAGTAAGACAAAATAGAATAACTTATATTTTATCTTAGTCGGATACACCATTTAGGAATTAGTTATTTATTTACCAAGTAATTAGGGGATAGACTATTTCTTGTTTAATTTTTAGGAGAATAGATAGATGTTGGGGCCATTAAAAGGGAACAAATCCTCTCTTATTAATTAATATTCTAGTTAATGAAATTTTAAATTCTTCTTGTGTGTTTCATTCTCCGGGTGAAATGCTTATTTATAGTGTTTATTCTCATGCTGCATTAAGTGGTATAGCCAAATTTAGTTGGATCTCTTTGGTAAGCTACCTACAACTCCTCACCAACCCATGTTTTTCCTCCTTTGAAAACCAAGCCACTACCAACCCATGTTTTCCTCCCTTGAAAACCCAAGCTACCACCAAGGTCCTATCTTTTCTCCCTAGTAAAGGTGTTCGCAGCACACTTTGTTGCCATAGCACCTGCCTATGACCATTGTAGAGGGTCTGCTTAGACCCATGTCTACCAAAACCACCACACATGAAGATCTTCTCCCATTCCCTAGAAATACACCCTGCGATTTAACTCTCTGCCAATATCAGAACCACCCCTACCCCTAGCCACCACTCGAAGAGATTGATGTCAGTGTGACCTCCTTGTCAAAGTTCCTTCAATCCCCAGTATACCTCTTTAACTAACCTCAAAGTCTCTCTAACTTTGCTGCCTAAATCTGCAATAATCCATTCGTCATCAGCCACCTTTTGCGCTGCTTGCACATAAAAGCTTCAAGCAAAGTCAATGCCCTCTAGTGAGACATTGCCATCGTCATCTCTTGCATCTGCACAGACACATATTCCTAATCAATCACTTAATGAAACCTCCTCTGTCTTATGAGGACAACCTTCATTATCACCTGATGTCAGATGCTCGAAATTAGGATACAGTGAGAAGAAGGCCTTCTCCTCCTCTACTTGTGCCCATGAGACACCCTTATTGTCAGTCTAAGTCAACTCTTCCTCCAACCTACTCTAAGCAACTGTCCTAGTGGCCTTGGTCAGTACCACCTACACAAGGATGAAGACCTCCTTCCTCAAATCCTGCATAAAGCACACCATCCATGAGACCAAGCCTCGACCGGTAAAGGAAAAACCTCCCTGACCATTACTCTCCTGTAGCTGAGGCAATTGCAATCAAGTAGACTCTGTTTCTTTTAGAAGTCTCAAAAATAATCTAGGTATCATGGATCTAGTAATCGGTCTTCTATATTAAAAAAGATAGAAAAGAAATTTAAAAAAAAAAGCAGTAGCAATTAGTTGGTTAAGAAAGTTTTTAAGGGAAGGGCCACAGGACAAATTTAAGTGGTATATGATACAAGAATTTGTGTACTAATCCAACATCCAATCCAAGGCGATTCAAATCTAGTGCAAAGCCAACTGCAATTGTAAGAGTAAGAAAATTACGAAGTCTTGCCGCATCAACACTTGATCAAACCTCAAACCTTATGGCAATTGACTTTTAATCTGAGTATAATCACATTTCCTCTTTTTTTTAAATTTATTTTTTTGTTTAATTAAATGGTAAATTAAAATTTCTTTATTTAATTAGTGTTTCTGCAAATCTCTATATATCGTCATACATTATTTATTCATAAAAATATCATCATGCATAATCTCTTGCTTTTGGCATAGTTAAGCATCATCCATTGCATTTTAGTTTGTATATTAAATCCATTATTTAAAAAAAAATCATCATATAAATAGTTTCTTGGTAAACTATCATCCATCACACCCGGAAAAACAATGTTCTAGTTAGACATAAAAGAACTTGTAATTGTCCAATGCTTTGCTTTTAAAAATTAAATATTTGTTATTCCAAGGTAATAGAACATTGAAATTTGTATACATGCATATAATCATATGATATTGCTTTTGAAAATTGATAATTTTGATTATGATGACAGAGTTTGCTTCATCGCAGACATAAACCTAGAGACAAAATCACAATTCATACATACAGAAGCAAGTTGACAGCTTTGGTGGCTGTGGACCATGGCCTTCCTTAATTATTTGTTTCTTGACATTCTCATGAAGGATATCCATCTCTGATTCGACTTTTGGAATATCAATATCATCTTGCAAAGGTTCGTTATGCACAAATGCTGCAGCTTCGGTGACAACGTCATTGTCATCAGCATCAGAGCCTGCCAAATTAATAAAAGATCGCAAAATTTAGTAGATGAAAAAGAGAATCCAAACGGGTTGGAAAAAAAATTCTCTACGATTTCGGATAGATTGATAGGAACTTCAAGTAACAATGCTATAGATATTATCAGTCTACGACTCAGATGGCTTGTAGCTGATAATCGATAAGAGGATCGTGCTTTTCTAATGCACAATCAAAATGACATAAATAACACAAATAGTGACTCGCCAGCTACCTATGATTTCTCGATCCACCCAACCCTCTTCCATTGCTAATTTTCACCCATATATCTCGAAAAAAATGTTTTCTCATTTAACACAAACTCCTCTCTTTAAGGAAACCAAAAGTAAGAACAA
This sequence comes from Alpinia galanga, assembly GCA_037177395.1. Classification (NCBI taxonomy): domain Eukaryota; kingdom Viridiplantae; phylum Streptophyta; class Magnoliopsida; order Zingiberales; family Zingiberaceae; genus Alpinia; species Alpinia galanga. The sequence goes on from JBAMHZ010068979.1 coordinate 3,875, forward strand.
GTTCACAGAGCCGTGACCCACCCTAAATGCCTACGAGTAGCTCGATAAACACATGTTCAAATCGACAGAAAGAGGAATTACCCGGAGACGTCGGCGCTCCCCGGTCGACGACGGCAGGAGACTCTGGCGGCGAAGGAGAGGCAAGGGTGGAAGAAGCCATCTGGCTGGCGTAGTCCGGGATCCAGAGGGGAAGGAGCGGCGATTGTGGAACCAGTGCGGAGACTCAGAGAGAGGAAACGAGGCAACGGTGAAAGGAAATTAAAGGAATTGAATACTCACTTCCAGAAGCTTCTTCGCTTCAGATCGACTTAAATTCTGGTTGGACGAGCGAAGAGAAGTCGAGTTTTATGTTTATTTGTATATATATTTTTTATGTTGTTGTTTTTTTTTTTATGCCATTTTTTTTTACTTAAGCAATTAGACTTAATTTTATTGGAAGAACTCAATCGGATCCGGAGGATTTTGTGTAAAAAGTTGATTTGTTCATCTTTATCAATCGATTCCATAGTTAATATAAAAAAGATAAATCATAAAGAGCAATGGATCAGGAGAACTCGATGGATATAAGAGATGCCAAATAGTACGAGATAAATTATATAATAAATTTATAATTGATTATTAAGTGACTATTCAAATAAAAAAAAATCTCATGGACATGCATCCATTGTAAATTAATCCTTTTCTTTATTCATATAAAATTATTATCTGATGATCGAGCGCATATTATTCAAACATAAAACTCATTACGGTGTAGAAGCAATTTTAGTGTCAATAAATTTGATAACATTCACATTAAATACTTTTTCATGATCAACCTTCTACTTAATGAAGAATAGTAAATTATAAGAGTTTCATCCTAGCACAATAATTTTTTTACACGAAGAAAGTTAGGAACCCAATGAAATATTTTGCACTCGTTAAAATTTGATCCTAAAATCTCATGTGACAAACATTTATACACTTATTAACTATGTCAATACGTGGAGAGATAGGGATGATATCAGTTTATACTAAAAGATAATTCACTCACTTCAAACACTCTTACGGGTCTACTTTACAATTATTATAAGAGATGTTAATCATGGTGAGCTTCACACTGCTGAATGCTAATACGGTGAGAAAGTAAATATCCCCGAAAAACTTATAGCATCAAGTGATATTATTTGAAGTGGACTATATGGATTTTTATATTTGATTGAACTTAATCGTATACTATTTCATGACAAAATTGAGTATATCCTTACTATATCATGATAAATGAAAAAAAAACAAAGGTTTCTGATACTATATCGCTACTATCGTACAAAATACAATTCAAAATGGGCTGAATGAGTCCGCTCCCCTTACAAACTGCAGAATTCCTTGTTCGTAGCCGGCCCAAGTTTTTTCACCATTGACCAATATAATATTTTACTTGGCACAATTCCATCGTATTCCAACGAAGAACAACAGCACGCTGCGACGACTGTGTCAGGGAGGGGCAGAGAGATGACTGGAGACGGAAGCGGGAGATCTACGCGACTGCTGCTCTTCCTCCTCTCCGTCTCTCTGAATCTAATTACGGGTACGGTTCTTCGCAACACTCAAATATTTCCTTCTTTCGATACTTGGAAACCCGTTATTTAGTGCAATATGTGATCCTTTTGTGCATCCACCACTGTGCTGGTTCCCCTCGATTTTGTTCGCCCTAGATCTGGCTGGTGATCGCTTTCTGACATTCAGTTGATTTTGGTTCGGGCGAAGCTCGATTTATGGTTATTGATCTCGGTGTGTATGGTGCCAGTTCGATGGAATAAAAACAAGATCTTTTAGGTAGAACTGGATCTGTTTCTCTAACTTAGAATTTTTCTGAAATTTCAAGTTCCCGTTCCTCCTACCATGGTTCATAGATGATCTTCGTTACTAAGGTTAACAGTGACGTTTTTCATTTGATTCCTCGAGGTCGAAAGATTAGTTCGGTTAGTTATTCTTGGTTGGCTAATCTATGGACAATTATCTTTTCTTTAAGATCCGAACGTATGGGGGTAGAAACTTCTTGCTTTACTTGATTGACGGCTGCTTTGTATTCAGATTGGGAAAATTTCTCCTTTTTAATAATGAAAGAAAAATCTGGTGTAGGATATTTCTGTGGAATTTCTAATTCCTGAATGTCAAGAACTTCTCTTTGTTGGATGTTAGTATTCTAATAATTTTGTTTGGCGATGATATTTTAGCTTGTATGTCATGAACTTCAGCAAACAAGGTTTCAAAATTTGGTGAAAGATCTGGAAATTTCATTTTGTTATTTCATAACTAGAGAGTTTATTGAGTTATTTTATATCTGGGAACTTCATCGAGTTATTTCATTTGTCACACTTGATTGACTCCTTTTTGATAAGTGAGGAATTTCTAGTATGTATAATATTCCTGTTTATCTCATTACCAATATTTTTCATTCTGAATAGTAGTTTCTTCTTATAGGTTTATCTGAGAATCCATCACCTTCTAAGGATTCAACAACAGCTAGCAATCACTCTGGTTCTGGTCACAAAACTGGGCTCAAGGTTCTCCTTGCATGCATTGGAGTGTCTATTCTTTTACTACTGTCCTTTTTCTTATTCAAGATGTGGCAGAAGAGAAAGAGAGAGGAGCAACATTCTCGCTTATTGAAGTTGTTTGAAGAGGATAATGAGCTTGAAGTTGAACTTGGTCTTCGGGATTGAAATTTTGTTTCAGCATGGCAGTGAGACTCTTCTTTCTGAGGTAATACTGGATGTTCATGTTTTCAAAAAGCTTAACTTGTGAGGGCACGTCTTACTATCTTTGTTTATTGATAACATCTCTGGTATTTAAGATATTAAAAACAATTCTCATGAAGCTGACAAACAGTGCTAGCTTATATACATTTTTTTTTGACAACCCTTGTTGCAAAGAATGTAAATTGAATAAGAAACTAGTCTTTAGTTTTATACATTGTTGGTACTGCAGAGATTAATGAATTGGATCTGTGATGATGCTCTCTGTCGAAGAATGCAAGATAAGGATGCTTCAGTTTGAAGAGAAATAAATAATGCATATGGAGTGCGATATCAATAGATTCCATGAGAACATAAAGGAGGCTTTCACATGTATCTACTAACCTACATCTTTTGATCTTTAAATTGCAATAACCTGAGTCAAAATAAGTCTTCATAAAAGATCAGATTGCCCAATCCTATTTCTCCTATAACTCAGTTTTTTGGGATAGTTTTTTGAGTATTTCAAGCTGCTTGGAAGGAAGTTTTTCTCATTCCCTAGATGAAGCTCTTTTTGAATAGGCCATTCCCTACATAAATAGACGAGTCACCTGAACCTTTTTGTAAACAAAATGAAGCAGTGTACTTGTCAATCCTATTGTTCCATCCACATGGAGTTTGTTTCAAGCCATATAGGGCTTTGTGGAGCTTGTAAACTTTATGTTCCATGTCCATAATTTTATAGACTTGAGATTGCTCCATATATGACTTTTCCTTGGGTTTGTCTTTGAGAAAAAAAAAAGATTTATCCAGCTAAAATACTCAAAGTTCAAGTTGAGCAGCACAAGCAAGAATGGTAAAGCTCTTCTCCATTTCTACAACTGGTGCAAGTATCATGAAGTGGATGTCAAGCTACTGCAAGGATCCCTTTGCAACAAGTTGACTTTTGTGTTTTTGAGTGGATCCATCGTTATTAAATTTGATTTTGTAGATCCATTTTATCACAATCATTTCTTTTCCTTCCAACAAGTTGACAAGCTCCATGTTTTGTTCTTTTGATTTTTTGCAATCTCACCATTCATTATTTCTTTCCATTCTTTCATATCAGTGATTTCTTTGAAGGCCTAAGGCTCCCAGTAAAGGAAGTAAAATGAAAATTTTTTAGACAAATATCGCATGAAATGAATTTTATCTAAAGGTGAACCTCTATAAATTGCTTCTAGGAAAGTATGAGAGAACATAGGATTTGAAGAGCAAGATGAAGATGGTATTATTGGTGAAGTTTGTTTGAGAAACCAAACTAGTGTTAGTGGTGACACTCTTGATTAAGTGAGTCGATGTAAGAGAAGGATGTTGTTGCCAAAGATTGAATCATTGAGTCGAATCAAGATTTCGGTCCTCATTTGGCTCGAGACATGTTGTCGGTGTTGAATATTAGTGTCGGAGATTTGCTGAAGGAGGAGACGGGAGGAGAGGAGGAAGAACAACACTGAAGACGAAGAAGAGGGTTGATGTTGGAGGAAGAGGAAGAAGTGAATAGACGAGGAAACTAGAGAGATGTCATATGAGCTGGAGAAACTTGAGTCGTGACATGTGAGCCAATGCTAAAGGAGGAAGCTAGGGTTTTGACATAGAGGAGGAGCACTTGGTGCAAAGTAGGAGCAGCTTAGTTTCTTGCATCATGGCTTCTAGTGTGGAGGAGGAACTAGCATAGAGCGAGATTGCAATGCAAAGGAGTTCGAAGCAACGAACCCAATGTCACATGCAAGCGGAACCAAGAGGTGTTGCAATGCAAAGGAGCTCAATGCGATGCTGCCTTCAATTTCTAACAATCCCTTGCCTCCGTTCATCGTATCAAGAATTTCGTGTGCCAGTCAACGGGAGGAATAAATTTTTTTTCCTAAGCCGATCATCATGGCTCAATATTTTAAATAGTGGTTTGCTACTCACATTGGTTAGTGAACACCTGGATAATTGGCATAGTAGAATGAGTTCTTGATGAAATATCATGTCCCTTGAGACAATGAGTTTGTTTGTTGTGGAATATATAACTTACTTGAGACGACAAGTTTGTTTTTTTTTTTTTTTGATTGATCATTGTACCGAAAAAAAGATTTGTTTCTCATCTTTTTCATTAAATTTTGCTCCATATTGTGAAGGAATATAAGAGTATGTTGTGATCTCCTTTTCTTGTGTCATCCTTTGAACAGAGGTTGTTAATAAAGCAAACAACTATTGCCATAATTTTATTTGGTAACTTTTTACCTTTCAGCATGTTTCGTGCCATCTCAACAATGGTGTGGTTTTTTGTTTCAGCAACTCTGTTTTATTGAGGACTCACACAAACTGTGAGTTTCTTTTGGGTACCTTGTTACTACCAAAGCTCAAGGCTTATATAAGAATTCTCCTTTCTGTTGGAGAAAGGTAGAGAAACTGAGAAAGCATCAGACTTAGCTTAACTCATAGTATTTTAGTGAAATTATCAACAAATAGAAGACGACACTTTTGACTCCTGTTTGATGGAATCCTTGTGGGTCTCATTTATGTCTGCATTAACAATCTCAAAAAGGTGCTTAAGCTCCTCGAGAAATTTTTGAAAATGGGAGGTTGTGCATTTTCCCAAGTATGCACACTTCACATACTCATATTCTTCCTACAATAAGGGGCAGTCTGACCATCATATTTTCTAGCTTAAGTAGTTGTAGTTCTTCCATATTCAATGTCCATATTGAAGATGCTATTAGGTTAACTCATCCCAAACTCCACTTTTGAATGTCACACCCTTAGTTATGTTGGAGGAAAAATCTAATTGGTGCTCATATAAATGGTAGCAATTAGAGAATTATTTTTGTTATCAAGAATTATGCACCTATTATATTCCAAGTTGACTGCATTTCTCTTGAACGAGTTGTTCAATACTTGGAAAGTTATATGGCAAGTTGGAACATAATGCACGATAAGTCTTTTGTTACCGCCTATGGTGAGAATCTTTATGGGTCATTTGTCTTCAACAATTTGAAGGTTCTCCTTCTGATTGCCTATCATTTAATGTTGCACATGCTATCCAAGTACGATGCACTTTGAGGATTTTCTTGAATATTCATGCAGGAGGAGTAGAGTTGTTGTGGTCCAACATTTTTGGTGAAGTTGGTTTCTTAATTTTCATTCTTGTGTTGGTAGTAATAGTGGCTGTATGAATGGTTGGGAGTTTTGCTCTTCTTTCATTCATCAGACTTAATCTTTTGGGACATTGCTCTTTTTGCACCAGATAGATTTTAGATGGTTTTGCTCCTTGATCCTAGACACTTTACTTTCTTTTGAATAAACCACCTTTTTCCTTTGCTTGGGGTTTCACTTTTTTGATGTGTTGAGGTCTATTGGAATGCTTGTTTAAATGATTGTGTATAGGACTTTTTTATTCTTTCCTTGTACACTTCAAAGACATCTCATTAGCTCATTAAAGTATAATTGGAGAAGTCATTTGATTCGTTAATGAGGATTTCTATATTTAATGGTGCCACCATGGTTTTACATTTGATTGATGATTTCATAAACTTGTTTGATAAAACGTTGCACACCTTCATCTTCATTCATTTTTATATTGTCAAAATACTTTTGAAGTGATTGTTACTTCATATATCATCTTGCAGCAGTAGTGGTTGTACACGAGCTCTCTATATATTCAAAGGTCTTGAGAAACGAAGATAGATTGCATTTTGACTTTAATAATCAAATGTTCACCATAGATGTGCAGTTCATTTGAAGTGTATGAGAACTTGATAAGTTGACGAATTCGATGTTTGATACGAAATTCATTAGCATTTAACAAAGAATAGTGGATTAAGAGCAAGCATGATAGTGCAAACAGCTCTTATTGCATTGAATTTCATTCTTTTTTCCTGCACAAGGTTACGTAGCAAGACACCTATTTAATACGCAATGAGTTGCTTAGAAACGCATGAGGTCTTTATACAACTGCTTGAGATATTTGGATAGCTTAAATCAAAGAATTACATGCATGAATCTTAATAAAGATTATAAAGAACATCCTTTTCAATTTCCAATATTAAAATTGTGTTTTCAACCATGGTTTGATATCATGTTGTGATAGGTGGTACAGTTGAAACATATTCTTCCAAGAATTTTTCGATAAGTAATCTGACTTATGTTAACCTATGCTAATTTTATTGAGTACTATACTGTGCCATTATTTGGCACATTTTGGCACACATAAGATAAATTCAAGTAACATCAGTTATTTTTAATCTTTTTCTTCAAAATTCTAATTCAATTTATTTTTTGTTTCTCTATTCTTCTTTTTAAATTAAACAAATAGAAGTTTAAAAAATAGCAAAATGGATTCTCTTGGGAGTGAGAGGGCTGAGAACAACTTATCCTCTACAATAACTTAGAACAACTATACACAACTTGCGAACATCCTAGTGAAGAAGCTTCTTCGAGCTCCACGACGACTCTGCAAGGATCGTGACGACTCCTTAAACAATTTTGCAAAGAACGCACAACTTGTGACACGGCTTTGCTTGGGTTAACTGCTTGTGGACAACTCTGTGAAGCCCACGCAAGCTCAACAAGTATTGTCTTCTAGTCACAAATAACACTGCAAGGCTGAAGCATCAAACAACTTCTGTCAACCAAGAAACCATAAAGTAGCTCCCAAACTGTAGTTATCTCATCTTCTTATTATTATTTTTCATTTTTTTTCTATTTATCCTCTTCCTACCTCCACTTGTGATTTTCCACTAGCATAATGTGTTGGCACTCCAACATGATTCCAAACATCAAAACCCTGGTGTGTAATGCGATTTTAAACCATTTCAACTACTTTATAAGCTCCTCAATCAATATTAGGTGACAATGTTGCTCGGATGTTTTCCCATCTTTTTGTGCTGGAGATATATGGCAGAATGGACAAACTGTGTTCATTATGCGAAAAGGTGTCAATTGGATCATGTGCCAAGGAATGCATCGAAATTTATCTTCTTTTTTTTTTTACTGCTTATCTTTCTGGGTAACATGCTTTTTGTGTTGACTAGTAGATATATTAGTTATTACTAAACATTGACATGCTTTCTCTGAGGACTGTAACAAAATGAAATTTTGTTTATTTCCTTTGTAATTAATGCAAGGCTTAGAGCACATGAGATTTTCATTGTATCTATCACGTTCCTTCATTTCTGGAATGGTAGTTAAACCTCAGAAGGTATATTCATGCTCTGTCTTGCATTGCAGGTTAGATGAGAGTCTGGGCACCTGAAGGTTCTAAGAATGTAAGACAGCTGTTCCTTGATCGAAGACTGTAATTAGTGTATTCTATCAAAAGAAGTTTGTGGTTAGTGTAATAGACTCATATTTCTATTTCCTCACTGAAGTAAAGGATTTGGGTAGTGTACAAATCATTTGTCGATTATTTTTTCCTTCACATATTGGGTCATAAATTGCCACTCTGCAGAAAATGTGAAACAGATTTCTTAGCATTTCCAGTAGAGTTTTTCTTTGTTAAAGCAACATTCAAGTAGAGCCACCTATTCCTTTTAACTGCTAGCATTTTGAAGACAGTTTTCGACAATGCATGCGGCTATTACAAGAACTTATCATGACTCTTTTGGACTACCAGAGAAACTTATCACTAGCATAATCTATCACAAGTGTGTCACGTCGACTGGACTTTCAATTGCTGTTTAGAAGCCAAGCATTACTCGTGATCAAATTTGGAGAGACATCAAGTTCTATGAAAATGTTACGAAAGTCTGGTTGCATGGATACTGTGGAATTATATGTTATCTGTTCTACATATCTAAGAATATAATTTTATGTCATTAGAATATCTAGTTTCCAACTTCATTTTGTTATGGATCATACGGCTGGAAAAGTTTTTCTTATATTTCAGAATTGGCTGATGCAGAAATGCTTACTCGTAAGTCTTAAACAAGCGTAAACATGCAGTTTAGAAAGAAAATGAACTGCAACTTTCAATGAAAGTGGGTACTGCTCTGAAGATTCAGCTGGTGTTTTAGAGATGCTGATACAGGTACGTCCCTTCTGTTTTGATTGTGATGGATTTGAAATCATAGTCATAAAAGAAGATAGAAGATAAAAGGGATGTGCAGAATCTATTTTAATTTCTCAATTGTTCGCATGCTTATATCTAAACCTAACTCAGTTCGACTAGATAACACAATACTTATTAACGTGCATTGTCCATTTATTAAAGCCAAAGAGAAAATCCTTAATGACAAAGTGAAATCAATGTTATCGTAGCTGCTTGAGCGTGATTTGACGACTAGTTACTGCAACATCGTGGCGCCGAGTTGAATGCGAAATCACAACCAGATGAGAATTGTGACTTAATGGAGATCGTGGTGGCCATGAATTTGCAGGTGAGGTGGTCAACCACTTGGTCACGATTCCGCTACCAACTCGATGGCAACTTTGCGGCAGCCTAGTCTAGTCATGATTTTGCGATCAAGCAGTTGCTCAACCAACTCGAACCTAACTAGCTTATGCGTGGTTTTGCGATTAACTTAGTGGTGATTTAGTAGGCCTTGGCCACAGTTTCAAAGCTCAGCAGTCACTCGACCAGCTCGATCATGATTTTGTGGCATCAGAATTTCACAACTAACTAGCTTGACTATGACTTGGATGCGATTTCATAAGCATCTTGATGGCCTATTTGAGCGACCGCTAGTCGGACAAGGAGAGGAGGGTGGACGGTGACAAAGAGCAAAAGAAAATGGAGGGGTATTTTAGGGGGCAGCTTCATAATTTGATAGTTTTAAAATATGTAATTTATCAAATAGCATATTTAAAAAAAAATTCTTGTTGGGAGTATTGAGAATACAATCAAAGTTTAATATTGATAAAACATAGAAAAAATCATATACTAATAAGATGAAAAGATATTTACATTAGTACGAAGCATTTTGGGTTGAGGATTGGACATCAAGCAAAAAAAGTTCTTCAAGCATAGATAGGCTTGAGGGGGAGTTCAATGCGGTTCTTCGTTTGAGGAGAGGATTATTGAGAATATTAAAAATACAATCAAAGTCTTACATTTGTAAGACATAGAAAAGATTATATGCTTATAAGATAAAAAGATATCTCCATTGGTATGAGGTCTTTTAGGTATAACCCAAAAATAAAATTATGAGAGTTTATGCTCAAAGTGGACAATATCATATATTATGGATATATACGAATTTTATTTGCACTAACAATCACAGTTGGTGTTCTTCTCCTTCTTCTTGATGTGGTCACAATTCCATTGAAGAAGGCTATAGTGTAATGTTGAGGAGAACAAGAGATACTCGTCACAAACAATACTGGACTTAGGGTTGCGACATTGTGACATTGCAGTGGAAGTTCGGTTTATGATTCCCATCTGGACTGTGAGAGGTTCATGAAGAACAAAGTGTAGTTCATTCTCGCGACATTCATATCTACAATTTAAGGTATAATTATGTTTTTGTAATTTCTTTTTATAAGTTAACAATGGTACCCACGTTGGGACATGTTGTCATGGGTAATAGGTAACCACCCATTATCCCATGATTAATAATCTCCCATGTACATATTTTGCAATGACAGCATTTACATAGAGTTTTTTTTTCTTCGGCTGGTGTCCTTCTTCTTGGTGTAGTCACAATTTCATTGAAGAAGGTTACGGTGTAAAGCAGTGTGCTGGTTTATGACGTTGTGAGTGTTGCTGTGAGAACGAGAAGGCAGTGAGGTTGTAGATGTATTAAGGAAGAATAACGTACAGAGGAGTGTATAGTAAGGCCTGCATCGATCTTTATGAGTAAGAAGAAAATCTCTCATTTTTTATTGAGGAGAACAAGAAATAATCATCACAAATATCATCGGGCTTAGGATTGTGACTTTATAACATTATGATGAAAGTTCAGTTTGTGATTCCCATTTTGACTGTGAAAGGTTCATGAAGAACAGAGTACAATTCCTATGACTTACATATCTACAATTTGAAGTATATTTATGTTTCTACAATTTTTTTGAGTTAACAATTCTCAAATCACCCATTATACTTTACATTTAATTGAAAATTATACTTTTATTTTAAATGCCTTTCCTCTGACTGCAGTCCTAAATTAAAGAAAAATAATAATTTTTTTCTTAACATGAACTGAATTGAACCAAATTAAGATAAAAATAAAAACTTAATTATTGTATCAATTGTGCATAAAGGCGATTCGCTCGCCTTCAGCGCCCCCATCAATTGATCTCACAGTCAACACGAATGAGGTAAATCACAAGGAGTACTTTGTACCCAACTAAGGGCTAGCACAGCAGGAGGGCAGACACCCCAAAAAGCCTTGCAGTCCTCGGGGATTGATCCTTGCATTATTATGTAATTCTGCTGTTGCGCTAGCCACGAGACCCTCTCATGGGGGACCTTAATTATTGTATCAAACACTTTCATCCAATTCATTAATTATGGTAAAATCTCAAATTTATATAAAATTAGCACTATTGAAATTTATCCATTTTTTTAAAATAACCTTTTAAGTATTAACTAGTTTGGTAAAAAAAAAAATTTATTGATGATTTAAAGAGTTTAAATTTACTTCGTGTGACCTATATATCATATGTACGAATCTTAAAAATAATTTCTTATAAAATAAGATAAAATTGTGTATAATAAATCTTTCTTCAAAATTATGAGAATTTTTTTTATTGGACTGCCTTTTATTTTTTAATGGTCATCTAAATTGATTCATATTCTGACTATGTTTAGTTCATTAATACTCATTAAAAAATTTATGAATTATTCATCAACAATATTTATAAATGAAATTTATCACCATATTCACCAATAATACTCTTATCAAATTTATAAATAAATTTAAAAAAAATTCAAAATAAACATATAAACATGTAACATCAAACTTTTAAATCAATCAAATAAACTTTAAAAATGTAAATATTTCAAATAATGAAATAAGTTTGAATTAAAAAGGCCGATAACATTTAAATCAAATTCAAACTCATAAAAAAAAATTAAATTGAATTTAATAACTATTCCAACAATTTAATTCGATTTAATTCAAGTTTACCTAATTAATTAAATTTGAACAATTCTGTTAGACGAAGCATAGAGCTCAACCTATATATATAGTCACGTGCACACCGCGTGACGATCCCACAAAGCATCACTGGGCTTTAATTTTTACCTACTGAAGAAGGGGGGAAAAAGGATCCGAGGCCGAAGCAGCAGCCATGATGATGGAGACGATGAATAGAGCTCTCGAGAAAGCGAAGATGCTTGTTGGAATGGAGCCCGACGAGGAATCCCTAGCCCAAGAAACACAGTCCTCTTCCTTCTTCGACGAATTCGATCGCAACTGCACCCTCTCAACCAAGCAGGTTCTTTCATAACGCCCCTTTATCGGAAGAAAAATTCTTCAGTATCTCCATGGACGTTCACTTTTTGGTGAAGCTCTGAGGGTTTTATCATCACTGTTAATCTTCCAAAAAAAAATTCGGTTTATGCGCTCATTTCTGGATCCAGTTGGGAATTGCACGGATCTAATTTCTATCACGGTTGAAACTCTTTGGCTTCCTTTGTATGATGCAATTGGGAGTTTTACAACTAAAAGTTCTTGTTTTCTATGCATGTAGATATTCACAGTTTTGGTGATTTAGATGCTGTTCAGTAGGTCACTAGGTCATTCTCATTGCTTGAATTTATCGTAAAAGTGCATTGGGAAGTGCTTCAGAGATCATAGATGCATTTTTTTTACTTGCTGTTCTTTTAAGTTTATCTTTATGCAGACAGATTGTGATAATCCTCTTTTTAAAATTTCCAATTTGTAAATTAGACCTTCAAATTTACTTACGTTTTCTGGATATTCTTTGTATCTAGTTGCAGGGAGCTGCCGACACTTTTCAGAAAATTTTGTTAGGTGTTATTTTTCTGTCCGATCGCATCCTTTCTTAGTTATTGAGATGACTTTTCATTTGAATTTTAAAAACGTTGATAATGTTGTTAGATTTCGTCACTTGAATTTGCATCTAAAAGCTTTATGATAGGCACAACTACTGATATTTGACTATTTCTCATTGCTCAGAGATTGTATGGTTTTGCTATTTGCTTAGCCTCTGGTCTAGCATGTACAATCTTGGTAAGTAACCAGCCTTTCTTCTTCTTGTTCATACTCATATTTGCCTCTCATTTGTTGTTTAGATCAATGTCTTTCTGAAAAGGTCTGGAATAATATGCTACTTGCTTGCTGCTTGAAAGGTTGAGATTATGTTAATTATATAATGCCTTGTGATTCTTAAAATATTTTTTGGATTATAATATTGGAGCTTTTCTGTCTTGCTCATCATCAGCTAGTGATATTCATAGATTACTATGCATTTTCACTGTTTACATCCTTATGCTATTTCCAGAGAGAGTGGTAGACAGAAGCATGTCACGTTGTTTCACTTAGGAAGTAGAAGGAAATGCTCAAGACTGACCCATGAAGAAATTTCACATTAATCTACATATCAACTAGGCAAAATCATGGAATAGACTAGTCAATTAGATCTAGAACTGAATGTAAAGTCTATTAGATAAAACCCAATAATCAATGGACAAAGGCTATTCAAATCTGGATATACTGCTCTTCCCTTCTGGTAGAAGAAGATAGGAAGAAGGATAGACTAGCGAAATAAGGTCTCACATTTTTAATCTTTGGTCTCTCACAAAGTAACACTCAAATTCAGGACAATCCATTTGATAACTCTTCATGAATGGGAAACACGGTTTTACATGCTTATATATGGACCAGGAGTGTGGCTGTAAGATATTTGCACCTAAAGCAATGCAAACCAACATAAGAAACTAAGGCTTTTGGATGTCTTCGAAGCTGGCTGTAGGTCCAGCTGATCAGATGGCTGTCTGACCAGTCAATCATGCTCTATATCAGGTTCTCTAGTTTGACATTTGGTTTGTCATCACTCTTGTTCATTCCTTTCAATTCTAATGACAATTGCTATAAAATGATGATTTGCCATATGAAAACATGTATGACAAATTGATGACATCAACAAACACCAATGTTAAATGCATATTGTAAGAAATACAGCTAAAACAATATCAAGCTGCATACATGCAATTCCATGTGTGTTTGTGAGAGAGAGAACTAATTGACTCCATGTGCATTCCAACTGAACTACCAAGTGATGTACATGTCTACTTGTCTTACCAAACTAGGGTGTGTAGCCCTTTTTGATTGAGGCTTCTGAATTTGACTTGGTCCCTATGAGGGAGCATTTGATAATATTTTCTTTTATGGACTAGCAACTGTTAACTAAGTATTGTGGTCTCTTTTCTTCTTCAAACCATTCTTCTACCATGTTACATAATGATATATTATGATAGCTTCAATAATGAGAATAAACAAGAATACTTGTCAAAACCATAAAATCTCCATTTCAAAGGCACATATTGTGTCGTGGAAAAATAAACAAAATCTATTCACAAACAATCGTGAATCATTTAATTACTTTGAAAGAAAACTCATGGATTTTTTGTTTCTAAGTGATACCCTTGGTAACGACCATACCCTAGATTAGCAGGCCATACTTTCGTGGCCTCGCTCTACACTAGCATATTATGTGTTCTAAGATCTTGGACTAGGTCAGCGTGTTGACACTTTTGGAATCCGACAAGTAAATGCCAACCGTGGATAAAGATGCTTGGTTTCTTGAGCTCCCCACTTTGAGCTCTCCTTTGCGAACTCCCCGAGCTCCTTGAACTCTCCTGTGAGCTCTATAGGCTACACCTGTGGCCCGTCTATGATCTTCTCAAGACAACTACTACCACTCACACAGTTGTTGGCTACAAGTAGACGTGGTCCGTAATCCCTGCATGGTCCCCACAATTATCAATTGGCAGTAATGGCAATTGACATTAATGGAAGCGACTATAATTAATGGTCAACTAGTCAGGATTAATGGTCGAACTATTTCCCAAGATTGTGGTTATGATCTCTATAGGTAACTCCCAATTTCATACATATATTCTGAGGTTTGTTAATATTTAACGGGGGTCTCTCCTAACTTTCCAATATATATACTCTTTGTCCATTCGTCACTTTACCTTTAGTGACTTAAACATAGAGGGGATTTGCTGGACAACTCCGACATCCTCTAGCGTGTGCTCTAGCATTTGCAGGTCAAGCCATGTCGAGCAAGCTGCACAGGCCAAGTCATGCCTCCACCTTAGCATCAAACTCGTTGGTAGAGTTTTGCAACATCATGAATAATTTCCAAGAATTTTAACATCTAAAGAATTCACTTAATGAAAAAATCACCATGAAATTATATTATTAATTTGTTAACATCAATTAATCAATTCTCTTTTGAGTGCATACTCAATTCTTATTTAAAATTTTTTTCTTTATTGGAAGAAGAAATAAAAACAAACAAAATCAATGTAGGCAAAGCCGCAAAGGTTTGTAGAAGCCATGGTTACGATATCTCAATTGCAAGTGGTAACATAGTGAATATCAATAACTCTGAATGCTATATGTGTACATGCTATGCCTTATTGCATATTAACCTAGTAAAAGTTCTAATTCTTCTAATATACTAATAACATTTCTCAACATGTTACATTTTTTTGTCTTTCCATACAGACTTTTTGATTTATATCTTTTTCGTTTATGATTTTGTCATGCTCATTTTTGCTTCTGTTAATATTTTGGCAGTCAATGCTTGTTTTTTTCAATCCAATCAAATTTGGCATAACATTCACTTTTGGGAATTTCCTTGCACTTGGAAGGTTTGCACACTTGCCCTGAAATTAAGATATGATTCTACTATTATTTTTTTATAGTCATGTACGTTGGTTTGTTGTGTCATATCAAAGAAATTTCTTATCTCGTAGATTTAGCCTTTGTCTGAATGAATGAGAACCATGACCTTTATGCACCAATACTGAATGATATTCCTTGTAAATGGGTTTTCCTTTTGCTCAGGTTGCATTTTTTGCTGTCTGGTATAGTATAATAGAAGAAGCATTTTCTAGGATTAAAGCCTCATCAACACTAACAAGGCAATTTGTCTACACTCGTTGATTTTTCTTAATGATTAGAAGAATGCCTTATATTGTATTTGGCATTTGAACTCTTTTGCTATAATTTATACTAGTGTGTGTATCATATGGTACTGCTACATTATAGAATTTCATGAGGAAATCGCTCTAATAATGTGAAGTTGGGCATTGCTTCTGATTGCTTTGTAAGATAAAACTATTGTGTTCTACTTTTTTTTATAACTTTCTCTGGATCAATTTGGTTGAGTTTGTTTGACCATTTGCCCTTTTTATTATGACTGTGATTTTTTTTTTCTGAAATAAATTTCTTAAGCTTTTCTGAAATCAAATCCACTTTATATGGCAGCACAGCATTTCTTATAGGTCCCAAAAGGCAGATCGACATGATGCTTGATCCTGTCCGTATATATGCAACTTCCATATACATAGCAAGTATGATAATAGCTTTGTTTTGTGCTTTTTATGTGAGTATACTTCAACTCGTTTGTGGATTGAATTACTACTTTTTTGCTTGTTTTAACATGCAAATATTTGTCCAGCTTATATTCCATTTTTGATATAAAAAAAAAAACAGGTCCACAATAAGCTCTTAACACTTCTCGCCATTATACTAGAGTTTGGTGCTCTCATCTGGTAAGTAAGCTGAATATAGTCCTAGTAATTGCCCAACTACTTTGTTACCTGATTCAAATCTGCAAAAATATATTGGATACAACTCTCCCTGCTAAAGCATATACATACATTCTTTGGCATCTCTTTTGACACGAAATCAGTCAAATCTTTGTTACTAACCTAACAGCATTTTAAATGGAAATGTTCATCTGTGATTGTGCTTGCTTAGGCACCGGGTGATTTTGCTTATATGAACAAATTTTGACTGAAATTCTATGATCTATGAACCTGCAAACTACACTCAAAATTTGGGGAAATTTCCCTTGCTATAATAAAAATATCTAGGCATGTTTATTATCTTGTTATTAATCTCTAAAAGCCTATGAGCATGCTTAATTACTAGCACGATAATATCTCTACTTTATACTTCACACTTTATTTACTTTCTGTAACTAGATTAACCTAACTCTTAAATTGACCAAGCTACAGTCACAACAAAGGGTAGCTCAATTTGAGTATTTACTCAGTGGCAAATCTCATCAAACAAGTTTGTTTATGATGCTTAGGCTGGGAAGACATGTCATGCTAAAATGATAACTTCTCAAATGATTTTCGAGTTGCATAATATTGGATGATCATTTGGAGATCAGATGAACTCTTTTGCCAATTAACTCCTAATGTTTGCCTTCTTTGTATTATAAAATGTTAAGCTATTCTTTTTCTATAACTGGCTTCTTACATTCATAAGCAGTCATAAATGCAATATTACGTGTTCAATCCTTGTTTATCGATTAGTCCCAATTATATTTAAATCTTGGACTTTTCCCTCTTAGCTCCTGTATTTGTTCCATTTTCCAGGTACAGCCTTAGTTATATTCCTTTTGCAAGATCAGCTGTTTCAAAAGTTATGGTTGCCTGTTTCGATACTGAGTTCTGAGTGATGAATCCATCTCCTTCAAAAGAAAGTTCATTGATTTTTGGTGATGAATGTCTTTCTCCTGTTGCTGATAGCTGACCAGATGACTGAACTGGTGAAAATTTACCGCGGACAAAAAACTCTTGATACTAGTTATTTCTGCAGTCAGCTGTTGTATATTTTCCGGCTTATTCTTCTACTTTTAGTGATCGATATTAGCATGAGGCATTGTCTTTGTGGTTTGTTTCAAAACAGATGCGTATAAATCTGGAACTTGAATACTAGTTAGATGCCATGAACATTTTATTTATTTATTTATTGAAAAACGTTAGGAGTGAACCGAATAGTTCGCTCAAATGCTGTAAGGAAAATGGGAACTACACTATCAGTACAATAGATAAATGATGCTGAATCAGTAATAAGTCGGCCAAATTGACTTGTCCAATGTTACTGAGCTTGGCCTGTCTAACCCAGTAGATCAACATAACAGAGCCAACACATCTGATCCCCTCAATTTAGTCATCCTACTCAACTCAACCGACTTAGCTGGTTTGTCAGGTTAGGACCTGTGGAACCAAACAGACGTATTGTTTGAAGGAAATTATTATTCTGAAGTCATTTGTACAACCAGATTAGACATGATAATATTCATTCTATGGCATTCACAGGGTAACAGAATAATTATTCCCTGTGACAAATGCACTAATGGGTCAGTAAGAGAGTATTAGTGAGGACCCTTCCAATAGGGACACAGACATCCTCTCTTATAAATGTGGAACTGTTATATTAGCAGTTTCTCACCGCTATTTCTACGTGTGAAGAGAATAAATTAGGTATTAGGTGGCTAGCATAGAAATATAGAATCATTAGTAGCCTAAAGGTGAATTTTAAAAATTGACCCTTTACTCTTTCAAACCTTAACACGGATTCTCCTCAAGTAAGCTTGTGTGTTAAATATGCTTCCATCTACCCCATGGGCCCTGATCTCTGCCCCTTTAACATAGGGGCATTCTCGAACTGTTTCTAGTAGTGGCACACACTTTTTCATTTACATTTCCAAGTTGAATGAATGCATCCCTGCGTTTGATGATCATGTCTAAACAGAATGCTGCACAAAGCAAACTGTAGTTGATTTACAAGTTGCTTGATTAGGATGCAATTGCAAGACAGAAGGAGAGTGAAGATCCGATAAATAAAACAGGCAATATTTTTACGAGGCCTAACTGCAGCACTGTAGGCATGCAACTTCGAAGGAGGGGTTGTTATACTCGTTTTCCCAGGAACTAACTTCTTGATTGAACAATGCTTATCGGAACCAACTTCTTGGCCATTGTCTCAACTATTTGGATTGAGTATATGAATCTCATCTCAGCTCTGTGAAAAATTATATCGCACTCGAATATCAGAGTTGAAGCTCCTATAATATGAATTCCAACAACCCTGGCAACATAATTTGCAAAAGTACAAGAATTTGAACTAATATGAAATTCTAAAACCAACCTGGATCAAGGGTTCAGAACGCTTCTTAAGAATCTCCAAGTGCTTTATCACTGCACTACATCTACGGGGGCAAGGCCCTAACAGCTTCTTAATAGCATATCTGATGGTGCTACGTGGCTTACTCAGTTTTGGTAGGGCAGAAATTTTTTTTTTTAAAAAAATCAAAATTGGATCATTCAGACTCGAGAATCCAAACTCAAGCCCAGAGAGAGATGAGTTACTGCATGCAAGTGATCAAAGATAAGGATGCAAATCTCATCTACTCTCAAAATAGCCATCCATATCCATATATTCAATTAATTGATTTCCATAATCAATTCTCAACACCAGAAACAATCACTCTGGAAACCAAAGCTACTCTTTACTAGCCATTCAATCACAGAGCAAACATCTGTCTCAGGCTCGATCAAGTTTTGTATAGCAAAGCTTTCAGAGATGGACGCTTTTACAGCCGAAGCTAGCGGCAGGAAGTTTTGATCTACATCCATGTGAATCGGTGAAGTGTAATTTTCAACAATAACAGGAAGTTCAGCTTTGTTTAGCGCAGCAAAGGCAGAACTTGCAAATCCTATCATCTTAGTTCAGCGCTCAGTTTCCCACTGCAAAATGAACGCGACTTAAGGAGATAAGAGTATGTATAGTAATTATGGTTATCATAAAAGGTAATTAAGTCAATTCTATTAACCATAAGCATTTGCTTTGGCAAAGTTTCATCAAACATTGATAATGTGTTATTTAAATCTAGTGCTCAGTAATCACAGATGCTAGAAAACTGTCTTATGATTTCTGTGTTTGCTACTAGATATACCATCTGTCATGAATTGACCAGATGAAATCTAGTTGTGAATAGACAAATATCTAGATTTTGTTCTCTTCAGCAAAAACATGAACAACATATAGTTCATATGAAGCGCAACAAAACCTAGGATTTGTGTGATACACAACCATATATGTCTCAAGAAATTACTTGAGAGAGAAGGAATTCAGTTTTGTGCGCTGCCCTAACAATGAAAGTTGCCCACCAGTCTTTTTTGATCCAACTAGAACTCCTTGTTTTACCTGAGAAGCACAAGAAGTTGGCCAAGCTTGATGTATGAACCTATAATCAGTGAAGTATGAAAGATTGTAACTGCAAGTCCTAATTCATACCTTTCGCCCATTGCTTTTTCTGGTTCTCCAACAGAGGAGCCCATTGCATCCAGGTCCTGGTTCGTAACCCCTGAAACACAATTAAGCAATTTAAGAGCTGCAACTAAGGGACATTGAAGCATTAATCGGATTGATTATGTGAACTAAATCAGAGTGAGAAAGTAAGGGATACAGTTGATCATAATACAAAGTTATTCCAGTATCAGATAAGTATTAGATTAATATAGCATATAACTTTGATGTTTTTTCAAACCTAACATGATGTTCACAATTTGTATTCAAATCTAGCATTCATCAATTTCCGTCCATTCACTATTATAACATGATGTGGCATTCACATTGCAATTGCGGTGATCACCCTCTCTCTGGTGATGTGCAGTTGTGCCGCCATCTTTCACACTGCCCTGATCATGCTAGCATCCACATCAGCATTTTGTTGAGTCAGTATAATAACATTGGATGTCATGTCAGCACTTCGATGATGGATAAGCAGAAAATTAGCAGGTGATGAATTCTAACATCAATTGTAGATGATATGCAAAACTTGAAGAGAGAAAAAGATTACTAGATGTTGTGTAATATTAATCTATTAATCCTAATAGAGAAAGGTGCTGAATGAATGTTTTAGATCGAATAGTTATATTCAATAGCAACAAACTATATTTTAGGAGCAAGGAACAACAGAGCAGTGACAGTGAAACCTATCTGTCAGAAGCAAGGAACAGCAGATGAGTGAGTGAATAAGATTGCAACAGCCTCCTCAGATCCACACAGGAGAATTAACTTACTGGTTTTCTTTGTGCAATAGACTTGGAGAAACGGCATGCTGATTGGCAGCTCCAGCTTGTTCCTTGTTGTTGTCCTCAGCATCACAGACTTTTAAACAATTGATTTCATGATTTAGTTCATCTATCCTACTCTTTGATGCTGCATCTAGTGCAACAAGGGACTGGATATTATCCTGACAAATAGCGCCATTTTGTGGGAGAATCTGATTCCTCTCCGGCTTTGAGTGACCTATGAATTCCGGAGTATAGCTCTCTGCAGCTTGAATCCAAACACTTTCTAACCTTTGCTCATCCGACATTGCTTTCTGACACTGATGTGTCGATTCACCTTTTACTTCTGCCAAAGTCATGGGAATACTAGGTACTTGGCCATCTGCTATTACTTCAAGTTTCTCCGGTTTTTCTGCTGCTTGCAGCTTGTCAGAGTGATTGACACTGTTCACTGGAAGATTGGATGTTCTTTTAAGCTTGTCTTTCTCAGAAACGCCAGCTACAGTATTTAATTCTACTTTATTTCTGCCTTCTCTTTGCATCAAATTGCCTGCCGAAGACTCTGAAGAAGCTTTTGTTCCTTCAACATTATTTTTTGATAGAAGACTCAATCTGACCTCCACATTTTGTTTCAAGACCATCTCAAATGAGTTTGTGATGCTGCTTAAAAACCTTGCTGCTCTGGTCTTTATCTTATCATCCTCAAATGAAATTAGAACAATCAAGGTTCCTGAAAATGGGGCAAATTTGAAAAGAAAAGACTGTCAAGAAGCTAACTTCGATTTGGAATAATAGCAACTACTTATCTTTTCTGCCATATAAAAGATAGCTTATCATCCTACTAAGCAAAATTAGGTTAAGTGCACCAATACTATCTATGGTTTGAAATCTCATATCATGCCGAGTAACATGATCAAATTACCAAAACTTCATATTAATCGACACAAGTAATCTCTTGTGTCTTAGCATGTTGCGACACACATCAAAATGAATTTAAGCAATATTTGTTATTTTTTTGTGACTTGTATCTGCACGACACGGTGTGAAAACTATATCATTTGAAATGCGATAGAATGTTCAACATGGAATGCTATTTTAAACTTGGTCTTAGTTATATAGTTATATTCTCTTCTTCATCAGCTCTATCATCCTTTCACCTCTAGTTAGGGCTATAAACGAGCCATGTCAAGTCAAGTTTTATAGTGTTCAAGAGCCTAAAAAATAACCAAACTTTTGAAACTACTGTCCTTTTTTTTTTTTTTTTGAGCTTGAGCTTGGTTCGAACTTGACTTATTTAATTGGTATTGAACTTCTAATCAAGCTTGATTCATACTTCTTGAAGTTTGACTTATTTAAAAGTTATCAAGCTTGTTTGTTTGTTTATTTGAAGTTTTAATGTTTTATTTGATTAGTTAGTGAACTTATTTCTTTATTTTAAAAGTTTATTTGTTTATTAAAAAAAATTTATAGGTTTGATAAAAACTTTTTTGTTTATTTATAAATTTAATAAGGCTTGTCACAAGATTTTACTCAGAACCTATAATATAAATATATTTTAATACATTATAATAATCATTTCATAAATCAAGATAAAAAATATCATTTATAAAATTTTAAAAAATTACGTCAAACATTATCATAATTCAAATAGATAAATGGCTATGAATATAGTTTGATCATAATATAATTTATAAGTTATGTTCATGAACATAGTTTACCAATTTGTTCAAGAACACTATTTACGAACACGGTTCACGAATAGAGTTCATAAACACGGTTCACGAACACGATTCACGAACACGGTTTGAGAACACTGTTCACGAATATTAAGAAGCCGAATACATATGTGTTCTAGCTTGTTTATTTAATTTATCAAGCTGTTCAAGCTTATTTATTTAATTAACTTCGATGCTATTGAACGAACATAAATGAGCTCTTACCAAATCGAACGCTAAGCTTGTTCACGAATGCTTGAATCATTTACAGCCCTAACCTACTCTCAGTTTATACATAGAGTTACACTCGGTGCCTCTTGATAGTCTTCGCAGAGATAAATTTTTAAGAGTACCTTTACACTTGGTATAATCCAAAACCAAGAGGCCACTGACCAGAACCTTAAACGCTACTATCCCCATTCCTTGTCACTAATTGCCTATTTGTTGGGAATAGATTTTCTTATATTGGGAGTGATCCAAATATTTTGCTAATTACAAATGAATTATGCTACACTGTTAATTATTATGCACATAGTTCTTGCGGTGCCATTTTATGCATGTATACTTGGTTGTTGTAGTCCTGTGGATTTGAATTGCAGTATTACTGCATAAGCTGTAACTCGTGATGACAATGCTTATTGGACTTTTAATTTCTTGTCTTACATGCTTATGCTCTTTTGTAGGCATATCCCAAGAACCCTTCTTCGGTATATAGGACCAAAGTGCTTCATCATTCCAACTGTTGGAGGCTAGATTCTTTCTGTAGGTCATTCAGCACACAGACTGCGACAACAGGAAGTACTCCACAGCCTCCGCCACCGCCACCACCACCACCTGAAAAGACCCATTTTGGCAATCTGAAGGATGAAGATCGTATTTTCACCAACCTCTATGGCCTGAATGATGCTTTCTTAAAAGGTGCCATGAAAAGAGGCGACTGGTATAGAACCAAGGATTTGGTAGTCAAAGGTAGTGACTGGATTGTTAATGAAATCAAGAAATCTGGCTTGCGAGGTCGCGGAGGCGCTGGTTTCCCATCTGGTCTGAAGTGGTCTTTCATGCCTAAGGTATCAGATGGCCGTCCTTCTTACCTTGTCGTCAATGCTGATGAAAGTGAACCAGGTACTTGTAAAGACAGAGAAATCATGCGTCATGATCCTCATAAACTGCTTGAGGGGTGCCTGATTGCTGGAGTCGGTATGAGAGCAACGGCTGCATACATCTACATTAGAGGGGAGTATGTGAATGAGCGGTTGACTCTTGAGAAGGCTAGAAAGGAAGCGTACCAAGCTGGATTGCTGGGGAAGAATGCTTGTGGATCCGGTTACGATTTTGATGTGCACATACATTTTGGAGCTGGGGCTTATATATGTGGTGAAGAGACAGCATTAATTGAGAGCCTTGAAGGAAAACAAGGGAAACCGCGACTGAAGCCTCCTTTCCCAGCAAATGCAGGACTGTATGGTTGTCCAACTACTGTAACGAATGTGGAGACTGTGGCTGTCTCTCCCACAATTTTACGCCGAGGGCCTGAATGGTTTGCAAGTTTTGGCCGAAAAAATAACTCCGGCACAAAGCTATTCTGTATATCTGGTCATGTAAACAAGCCTTGCACAGTAGAAGAGGAGATGAGCATCTCACTGAAGGAATTGCTAGAGAGACACTGTGGTGGTGTCAGAGGAGGTTGGGACAATCTATTAGCAGTTATCCCTGGAGGTTCTTCGGTTCCTCTTCTCCCTAAGCACATATGCGATGACGTCTTGATGGATTACGACGCACTTAAAGCCGTTCAATCTGGTCTAGGTACTGCAGCCGTGATCGTCATGGACAAATCCGCTGATGTCGTCGATGCAATAGCAAGACTGTCCTATTTCTACAAACATGAGAGCTGCGGACAATGCACACCCTGCCGGGAGGGGACTGGATGGCTGTGGATGATCATGGAGAGGTTGAAGGTGGGGAATGCTAAGCTGGAGGAGATTGATATGTTGCAGGAAGTAACAAAGCAAATAGAAGGTCACACCATCTGTGCTCTGGGAGATGCGGCGGCATGGCCAGTGCAGGGGCTTATCAGACATTTTAGGCCAGAGTTGGAGAGGAGAATCAAAGAGAGAGCACAGAAAGA
The DNA here is from genome assembly GCA_037177395.1 of Alpinia galanga. NCBI lineage: Eukaryota > Viridiplantae > Streptophyta > Magnoliopsida > Zingiberales > Zingiberaceae > Alpinia > Alpinia galanga. The sequence goes on from JBAMHZ010068979.1 coordinate 28,466, forward strand.
GCTCTTGGAGGCAGCAGCTGCTTAAGGTCCTTTAGTCGAATAACTTCTCTCTATTTTCCTCCTTTTCGACATCTAGTGAGAATAATGAATAGCTGCTAAGAGTCAAAACCAAGGGGCAGTTTATATATATATATATTTCTGAGCTCTGAGCTCTTCCAAGAATAGGACCTATGTCGCTATATCGTATAGTATTTTACGCTGCAAGGTCTCGATATCTTATCGAGCTTCATTTATCCTTGTTGATAACGCTGCAAGGTCTCGATATCTTATCGAGCTTCATTTATCCTTGTTGCTCCAATAAGTATGCCAACCATGCGATCTTGGTTTTGATTGTTGTTCATGGAAATTAATGAAACTTTTGTTTAACTATGTATACCCTCTTTAATATTTACAAACATCATTTACAGGATTCAATGATGTGCATAAGATCAAAATGTGAAATTCATTACACAGCTATAAACAGCTTGATAAATAGTATCATTTTATAGATTTCTTGGTAAAAGAAATGCATAATATTTATACTCCTCAAATACTGTTAAGATCAGATTCAATGATCCTGTTCCTGGTAGCTGATACTGCTCAAAGATGAAGAAAGAAGAGGAGGCTCAATTATTGAGCTATATCTCTGACCCCATTTATATGATCAAATTTTTTTGCCTGCCCTACCAGAGACAAGTCACAGGTTGCTCTTAACTATTTGTTTTGTTTTATTTTATTTTTTCTTTTTTCCTTCTGCACGCAGCAACCACTGTTGATTCCTATAACAGAGAAGAGGAAAAGGAAAGGAAGAACAAAAAAAGACAAGATGTCAAGAAAAGCAGCAGCCTTCTGGCGTTGCTCAATTATTGGCCTCTCTCCTCGAAGTAGCAGTACCTATGGAGATGCCATCGCATTGCCAATGGCAGACTGATACCAACTCAACCTGTCTCTCTCTCTCTTGTTTTTCTTAGATTTCTGAAACTGACGATGTACGAAAAGTTTGATTGGAATTGTGTTACATCAATCTTTTTACAGGATAGTTCCCAATGCCCACATTATTTACTTATTGTTGAACCTAGTCATTGCAAGTCTACGCAACGATCCTCGAGATTAATTGATGAGAAATGTCTCCAGCACTGATTCTTACTGTTCAAAAGTTTTCAGGTGGCCCCGATGCACAGCGCGGTCCGTGTAAAATTAAATATCTACACTATTGTTTGAGTTTGAGTTACAGTAAATTTAAATTTATACGATTTATTTTCTAAATAGAGTGTGCACTGAAAAAAAAAAAAACTATTTATATTAGCAGTTCTCGCTGCTTTTATTGAAAAGAAGCTAAATTAAAAACTCAGATATGGCAAGTGTAAAGGAGGAATTAATCAATGACTTTTTTAAAAATTAACTCTTGTTCATTTAAGAGTTATCTCTGTGTACTTATCAATTGAGTTAGTCCTGAAGACTAATAGAGCGTAGACTCAAGAACATTGAATTGATAGGTCATTCATCATTAGTATTTTCTAATTTATCTAGATATTTAATAGAAAATTTTTATAGAGCTAAATCAGTCAACTTTAAAATTAGTCAAGTCTAAAATATAAATATTTAGCGTCAGTTAAAAAAAAAATTCAAGTGATCAAATAGTAGTGTAAAAAATATGGAATTGTCACATTAGCGGTTCTTCATCGCTATCCCTATGTGTGAAGGAGAATAAATCAGGTCTTAAGTGGTCAGTGTAAAAATACAAAGTTATCGGTAGCCTGACGATAAACTCTATGAATTAACCCTTTGTCTTTTTAAGTTTTAACATCTGAATTAGCTCCGGAGGTTCAAATAGTAGTATAAAAGCTATGAAATGAAAGCGCCATGTGGATACAATGCTATAATAAAATATTTTTAAAAATTATAAAAGTATGATTCGATATACAAAATTTTTATCAATATAAAGTTTCGAATAAAAGTTTATTGTAACCATTATTTATTTTATTTTATAAAAATTTATTTTTATGATTCAATAAGTTTTTCATTGTCTCAAAGCTGAAATGT